>CM019693.1:31540644-31610644 GCA_009760885.1 Achatina immaculata | reverse complement strand
CCCCCCCCCCTATTACCATATTGATTAGACAGTCTTACGGGCCCCCACTACTATGATTTTCATCCCTTAATAATGGCCCCTGGAAGCCCTTCGGGCCCTATCTTAAATACAGAGAAAGGCCTCTGAGCCCCAGAACTAGGCTGGTCCTCATATTCCTTTTCTTCTTCTTCTTCTTCTTCTTCTTCTTCTTCTTCTTTTTCTTCTTCTTCAATTTTCCGAGTCATTAAGGTTCATTGCTGCAGATAAAGTTGGCCTCCATTTCTGTCTATTCCTAATTTTCTCTCTCCAGTTGGTGACACCAATTTCTTTTATATCCTCTTCTATGTTGTCTTTCCATCTCTGTCTTGGTCTACCCCTTGGTCTTGTTTCCCTCATCTCTTGTGCATATATAATTTTCTTTTATCTGTTCTCTTCTATTCTTTCTACATGGCCCATAGTCTGTTCAGTTTCAAGACATTTATAATTCGTTGGGATTTAAATAAGCTGTTCAGTGTTCTTTCTATCTCTCCATTCTCCACTGTTGGTATCCTTTATGGGCCCAAAGATTTTTCTTAGGATCTTGATCTCAAATATCTGCAATTGTTGTTCATCTTTCTGTGGTATACCCCACGTTTCTGATCCATACATTTTGGTCTTATTATAGTTTTGTTAATACTCCTTTGGGTTGCCCAAATATTCTTACATCTCCTTCACCAGTGCTATTACGTAGAGACGTGTATGACTTCAAAAAATGTCAACAGGTTGGTTTTCTTTGCATAGGGACAGCTAGAAGCATAGGGACAGCTAGAAGCATAGGGACAGCTAGAAACATAGGGACAGCTAGAAACATAGGGACAGCTAGAAACATAGGGACAGCTAGAAGCATAGGGACAGCTAGAAGCATAGGGACAGCTAGAAGCATAGGGACAGCTAGAAGCATAGGGATAGCTAGAAACATAGGGACAGCTAGAAGCATAGGGACAGCTATAAGCATAGGGACAGCTAGAAACAGAACAAGGAAATGTATATTTTATTTTCCCCGAATAGAACGGGATCTGTACCGACGAACTCGTGGGAATTTGAATCCGAGGTTAGGTCGAGTACTGCTCTAATGGCATTGTTTTCTTTTCATTCCACTAAAACAGCTGCTTATCGCCACCATCTTTAAAATATGCTATTAGTTTATTTCAGAAAGTTGTAAAACATGAAATACCAAGGAATTTATGTTATCCATAAAATCCTACGTGGCTTTTCAACTTATTGTTGGATAGGAAGCCCACGATCGTTACTAAAGTACGTCTCAAGTGGGATGTAAATGTACAACATCATCATCAGCTGTAATATATACAAAATGGATCGGTCACGCGCGGACAAAGGAGCGGATGGGGATTCGTGGTCTATTGCAGTGGACGCCCCATCGTCAGCGAGTTGGGAGCCTTCGCCACAACCACATCCAGCATGAGGATGGAGACTGAAGCAGCCATTAGAGCCATAAACTGGCTAACAAACCAGCAAACATCACGAGCCATAATATTATCAGACTCACAACATAATGCTAAAAAATCGAAGGCGATGCGTCGTGAGTGGCTGGCCAAACTAACAGACGCAGAAATCTCCTCCCTGATATGGACTTACTGCCCAGGACATGCCGGTATCAAAGTTAATGAAATGGCAGATTAAATAGCAAACACACCAACAACTCTGGGCATCCTACAAATAGATAAAGCAGACATGATAACAGCCACGCTATCAAAATTACAGGGAGATAAACAAAATCATTTTGAATGCAGTACTTATCATTAAAAACTATGCGAAAGGGGAATAACTAAGGGCAGTGGCGGACGTTCAGAACTTGGCCGGTAAAGGTCGACCTGTATTCAGTCAATGTGCCTTTGCCCCAGCACCCAGTACGAACAACACTGAGGTTAAAGCTTGAGCATGTATGGGAGTGTCCTGAGTGCAAGGAGCCCCACCTCTAGGCCAGCAGCACAGCATGGCCATTCATCAAGTTCAAGCTCAAGTTGATCATCATCGTCGTCATCGTCATCTGTACATAAAACACCTGCGTTTCTTGGTAGTGGACATAAGAGCACGACAGTTATTTCCTCCTTTTTCCTTGCTGCCTTCGACGCTAAAGTAAGGTCCGGACGCTGGTGTTAACTGTGTTTCAGAAAGGCTAATGAATGACCTTACTTCGTTGTCTGCAATGTGAACGAATCCCGCTAGTTCGTCAGAGAAGACATACTGGATGAAATAGAAAAACCTCAGACGGGAAGGAGATAAATGAAGGCAGTAAAAAGCGTCTTGAACATGAATGGCGTGACAATAGGTTAGGCCATTGTTTCCCAACCTGGGTATAATTGAATATTTGATTGGGGGGGGGGGATAAGAATATATCTTATTATCTTTTTTCAGAACTTGGTTGACAATCAATGCTGCGGGTGACGGCGAATGATTTGGGGGGGGGGGATAAGAATATCTTATTATCTTTTTTCCTGTTATGTACCCTGCGGTGGGACATCATACAGACAAGGGTTGGAAAACACTGGTTTAGACCCACGCTTTGTGCATTAGATCTGACTCCAGTAATCAGACTGACCCGTGACCCGTAATAGTAAACAGAAGAAATACAGCAGCAGAATAAGAAACGGTTTGAGCTAATGGTCATCTTACATCCTTCCCGTGCCGTTAAATGTCACACAGGGCCCGCCTAGTAGTTCGCCAAGTTTTCCTGTTTTCTGCGAGCTTTTTCAACCTAATCAAGGGATTTTTATGCCCACTAATTTGACCTCTCTTAACAATGTCCTCTTTAAAATTTCACGTGGTCGACCTCTTTTTCATCGGCCTGTTCGTGTTCCACTTGATAGCTTGTTTTGGGATTCTCTGACTGTTCCTTCTCATCACGTGATCGATATGTGTCCGTCTCCTTTTTCTGATAACCCATGAGAGAGTTTGTTGTTTGCTCATCTGTCTTATCTCTGCGTTGTTCTCGAATTACCGATTATTTTCCTTAGACATTTGTTTTCATAATAAAAGTCTAATTTCTTGTCTATTTCTTTAGTTGTTTTCCAGCTTTCGCATGCATAAATGAGGTTGGATATTACATTTGAATTGAATAATCTTAACTTGATAACTTTTGAGAGCCAAGTGTTCTTAAAGTTCTTGAAGGTCAATGATGCTTTTCCAATTCTAAGTCTATCCCTTTCTGCTGTCACCATCCTAGTTTATGTAGCCGCCGAGGTATGTAAATTTTTGTACTTCTTCAACAGCTGTTCCTTCTACGTATATATTTTATTTTTGATTTATGGGAAATGTCATGATAATTTAGAGAAGACCGTCTTGGATGGGTACATAACGGTAAAAAGAAAGAGAGGAAGACCAAGGCGAAGATGGCTGCAAGGCATCGTTGATGATCTGCAAATGGATGCATCAGCAGCAGGGCATCTTGCTCACAACCGAGAGGCCTACAGGAGAGCTGTTAAGGAGGCAAAGTTCCTCAAGGGATATGTAAATGACTGACTGAATGAAATGGGAAATTTCATTATTTGTGTTCTTGTGTGGTTTTTCCTTGTTAATTTCAAGTCCTATTTTGCTAGCCAGTGAAGACAGGATATCTATTTTTTTTTTTATTGCACTGAATTCACATTGTCACTGAAAATAGTTATGTCATCTGCAAAATCAAGGTTTTCTAGTTGGGTCTCATGTAGCCAGTCAATACCTGTGTTACCTGTGCAGCAATTTTTTTCATTATGAAGTCTATTGCAATTCCAAAAAGCAAAGGAGACAGTATACATCCTTGTTTCATGCCTGTTTCAATCTGGAATCATTCGCTTATCCCTTCTGTTTTGACTGCACAGACATATCCATTCTAGAGGCCTTTAATGACGTTGACAATTTTAGATGGTATTCCATATAGACTTAAAATTCTCTACAATGAATCTCTGGTTATGCTATCGCATTCCCCTTTAAAGTCTATGAAGTTCAGTATTAATGGTTTCTGCTTTTCAATATGGTTTCATGTATTATTCTTTAAAGATCTGGTCGAGACAGCTTCTCCCTTTTCGAAATCCTTCTTTCATTGCGCTATCCACTATATCTTTAAGTCTATTAAAAATGACCATGCAAAATACTTTTGTAGAATATACAGGGTATATGCAGGGTATATACAGGGTATATAAAGGGTATATTTCTATCATCTTGGAACTGCGTGATGGTGTTATTTTCAGCCGGTGCGAAGGTGTTGAAGCACAGCATCGTGCCGGATTGGGAGATGGCTAAGGGCGGCTGTTTTTTTCCAGTCCCTAAATGGAATGTAAAAACCAGACGGTGTGCTTCTTTAGCAGACTCCACCTCCATGGAGACTATGACGATCCCTACCACGTTAGCCAGGCTATGCATATTACTGCGGGGGTGGGGGTGGGGTATTAATGAAAAGGTGGGACAGGGTCTTGGTAGACTATGGTTCACAGACTCTGTCTGGCGCTAGTGTGTCAACTGTGGGCTGTTGAATGCCGAATCGAACAGCGTCATATTCTGAATGTGTTTACCAAAGAAATACATCAAAGAAAAAAAGCCACAGATCTTACTGCCTATCTAAGAAAAAGCCACAGATCTTGCTGCCTATCTAAGAAAAAGCCACAGATCTTGCTGCCTATCTAAGAAAAAGCCACAGATCTTGCTGTCTATGTAAGAAGAAGCCACAGATCTTGCTGCCTATCACAGAAACGGCCACAAATCAGCATAGCATAGCTCAGATCCTACTGATAAGAAACAGTCACAGATCCTATTGCCTATCTAAGAAACAGTCACAGATCCTCCTGCCTATCTAAGAAATAGTCACAGATCCTCCTGCCTATCTAAGAAACAGTCACAGATCCTACTGCCCATCTAAGAAACAGTCGCAGATCCTCCTGCCTATCTAAGAAACAGTCACATATCCTACTGCCCATCTAAGAAACAGTCGCAGATCCTACTGCTTATCCAAGAAACAATCACAGATCCTGCTACTTTTCTAATAAACAGCCACAGAACAACACAGCCACAGCCCAGCTCAGATCCTGCTGCTGGGCGAGTCTATCCACACTCCAGAGTGTGACCTACATTGACACTGCGCATGTCCCTTGACCCCATGGCAATAACACTGGATTTGTGAAGAAAAGAAACAGCCACAAACCAACACAACATAGAACAGATCCTACTACCTCGTAGGGAGTTCCATGTTCATAATGTGGTGACATGTATTCCTTTTATTATGATGTCTTGTGCCAAAATCTTTTGTCTGTTGCAAACAATTTTGTGTGTGTCAGCTTTAACGCAAGCAGTTCCCACTATGATGTTTCTCATATCGTAATATGATTGAATTGATGGGATTGAAGAGGGAGGGAGAGAGAGAAAGAGAGGGAAAGAGATAGGGAGAGAGAGAGGGGGGGGGAAAGAGAAAGAGAGAGGGAGGGAGAGAGAGAAAGAGAGAGAGGAAGGGGGAGGAAGGGGAAGTATAATGTGTACTTGATTTCACTGTTGTTTGATGATTTTCTATTCAGGCCTTCAGTCTACTAATTCCACGAAAACACTCAACTGACGAACAAGGAAGACCCCGCCCCCCTCCTCCTTTTAAGCACAAAATATGTCACAATGTTGACGTGGAATCAAGTCCGTGAGTTCGATCTGCAGTCATAGAGTGAAACACACTGAAGTACACTTCAAGCTACTCTGTGGCCCGCTCATTATCACAATTCGTTAACTTGACCACAAGACTTATTGACCGCAGTTGGCATTTTCGAATGTTCACAGAAACGAAAAATGTGAAATTTACACTAGGAGCGAAACAGTTATCTTAAAGCAGTTCTTTTTCCTTTACAAGATCACATACAAGTTTTCTGCAAGTTTCTGCGAAAAATATTTAATACTTCAGACCTGCATAAATTGTTGGCTTATAGAAGTCCTACAAACGCTTGAGAGTCGGAGAATATGAGGAGGAAGAAGTTAACACGCTGCATAATAGAACGTTCTCTGGTTTTACATGGCACATATTATTTAGCACTCAGTTGTTCAGTGATGCTCTCTGTCTGACAATGGATTTCTGCAGAAAGGATATTTCTTTATTGCCAAGAGCGTTTTAAAACCAGGGAATAACACTTTTTTTTTTTTTTGGTTGAAGTTTAAATCGGAGAAAGCTATCAAAGCTAGAACTTCTGGCTAAAGGTTTGTCAGAGAAAGCTATCAAACAAGAACTTTTGGTGGAAGTTTAAATCAGAGAAAGCTACCAAAAGTGGAACTTATGGCTGAAGTTTAATCAAAGGACAGACTACAAAACTGGAAAGTTTTCCTGAAGTTTAATCAGAGAAAGTAATAAAAACTGGGACTTTTGGCTGAAGTTTAACCAGAGAAAATTATCAGATACAGAATTTTTGGCTGAAGTTTACTAAGAGAAGGGTTACAAAAACAGAAGTTTTGACTGGAGTTTAATCAGAGAAAGATTATAGAGACAGAAGCTGTGGCTGAAGTTAATTAGAGAAAGTTATCAGAAATGAAACTTTTGACTATGATTTAATTAAAGAAAGCTTACAAAACAAAACTATGGTCTTGAGTTTAATCAGAAGAAAGTAAGTATCAGTTTTGGCTGCAGTTTAATCAGAGAAAGATATCGCCAGCTCTGCTAAGAAATCTAGGGCAAGATTCATACTTCTGTTCCAATGCTTATTCAGTCTATGAGAGATAAAACTATAGTTAACGCTAGTTTTAAGCAACAAGATAGGTCCAGTTGCCCTGTAAGAAAAGAATTCGCAGCAAGAAATATTGGGACGGCTTCACCAACTCACTAGTTACTTTGATCGCAGGGGAGATAACTCATCAAAAGTACTAAGAACGTCCGAATCTCTCACGAAACGTACACCGCTTGCTTCCAGCGAGAAAGAATTTGGACGTGATTTAAAAACAACAACAAGCAACCGCCTTCAGAGGATTGCACAGCAGGCTTCAACAGCAACTGCGTCCGGTGATCAGTTAGTGAATGGCCAATTGGTACCAATGAATCAGGGAGAGAGAGTTAACAATCACCAAAATGTTGCCAATCTGGTTTGGGGCCGAAGAATTTAGAAAGATTCTTCTATCGGCAGTGATTAAGAAATGCAAAGAATATTATAGGTATTTAAGAACATTTCTAGGGCCTCTGTGTGAAAATGTAAGGCTCAGAAGGAATAAGGAAACACACGAAAAGCCCCCTAGCGGCTTCATGATATCTACAGTGGCCATTGTAAGAAAGTTCTTGAGCAGTTTTGCAAGGGAAATTACTCGCGACGCGTCCATCAACCAAATACACATAGACGTAAGGTTCAAACAACGAAAACGCCCTGGAATCAGTGAGGAGAATTTGAGAAGAGAGAAGAAGAAATTCATGAAGAAGAGACACGTACCAACGTTCGCTAATATAACTAAAAGCAGTACATGTGGCAGCAAAGCGAAAATCTCAGGGGGGTTTTCTGAAGGCATCAATGACTTTAAAATGTTTATTTCCATATCGAGCTTTGAGACTCGACTACCGAGAGACGAGTGGAGCATAAATGGCAGGATGGCTAGATCCGGGGTTGATTTGACTTGCCAGGACTATCAGCAGGTCAGGCAGATTTCTAAGGGCGTGAGGCTTACTAGAATCCTGGCTGTTAAAAGCGATGTTGGAAAAAAGGTCAAGGTTAAGCGAGTTAGAAATAACTACCCAAGCCGCTTTGGCGTTGCGGCTAAAACAAAGAACAAGCCGAACATTACCCTCAGGGCACCTTGCCACTCTGGGGGTGGTAACAGTTTCTTAGTAGACTTAACATATCTAAGAAAGAATCCAGCTCAGCCATTATCTCAGTGCCACGTAACACATTTTAAAACTGTCGGTCAGTGGCGAAGTTTGCATGCCCTAAAAGTAAGGGGCGGAGATACAAGTGACTCCGCCTTAGAAGTCCACGTGGAAGCGGATTTCCAACGGCCGTGTTTGTGTCCTTCAAATATCTCTAGATTAATAGACGAAGTACACGAAGGTCAGGGACAAATGCGTCGTGCTGATCGTCAGAATAACAATCTTAGGCACCAGTACACTGTGATACAGAACTACTTTCCGAAAAGCCTCAGATCACCAGATGCCTCGACAGATTCATGCGCTTCCTCGCGTGGTCGTAGCTGTGTCACAAAACAAGGAGTTTTTCTGCAGGACTCTCTGCAAGCTGAAGGAAACCCGACTTCCCTTGACGCAGTGGAGCTGAACCAAAGTTTGCCCTCGTATAATCTTGGACATGATGAAATTTGGAGTGAACATGAAAACACAAATAACAACGCGAAGAAAGGTGGACGTGAGTGTGGCAAATCAAATCTCCCGGAAAACATTGTTTATCTGACTCCTGAATGTTGCTTTTGTGATCCCAGGAAATGTCTTCACCAATCATCAGCCTCGTGTACCAGGAGATTCTTTTCTGGCGTAAGCAGAAGCTGCCAGGTGCGTTCAAAACGGCGGACTGAGATCTGTGATAATGAAACCTTGGACGAACTGGAGCAGGAGATTCTGTCCTTGGTGATGGAGTACTCGGGAGACACGGCACGATCAGCAGAATCTCTCGGTCTAGATTATCTCCCAGATTCGCCCGAAGTTTCCTGCCTCGTGCCGTGGCTTAACTGCAGCGTGAACAACCGAGACATCATGCACCAGCGCATCCACTCCTGGAAGCGAGCGCGTTACGAGGTTCATTTGAAACATCGGAACTTAGACTCTGTGTCAGGGGACGAAGTTCTCCCTAATTTCAACCCTTCCTTAGAACAGAACGGCGCTCCTAAATCTCCACCAAGAGACCCGACCCTGGAGTCTCCTTCTGCCATAAAGAAAGAACTTTCGCGTTTATTGGACAGTCAAACGCCTGATGCATCCATCAAACAACGATCAAAAAGTCACGCTTATAAAGATTCTCAACGGGGCAACAATTTCGGGATGTGCTCGAAAGAAATAAAATCTACTGCACCAGAGGAATGTAAAGAAACTCCTGTTCGACCTACAACTAATTCTCTTGCTCAGCAAAGTGAAGACCAGATGAAAAATACGTGCAACAATACCTGGATCCCTAAGTGGCTACTGAGTACTACGGGTTCGGCCGAAACTTCAGATGGCGCTGAAACAATGCCGGAGAATAATTCCGAATACGAGCTGGGCGACGAAGTTGTTGACCGGCAAGTGGACACGCTGTGCAGATCGTATGACAGAGTATGCCAAGAGCTCAAATGTCTGAACGAGTCAGTCAGCTCGCGCTTGAACACCCTGGAAAACCTCGTGCAGAATGAGCTGTACAGGGCATACCGGTTAATTGAGCACAAGGGTATTAGGTGTACTACCGAGGGATCGGATGGCGAGTGCGGGAAGATCACGGGAGCTCGTCTGCGGAAGGACGCCATATACCTCTCAATGGGACAAAAGAAAGGTAGGAGAGTCCCTTCAGACACGTTGGGACAAAGTAATAAACAGTCGCTACCAGCTGTCAAGTTGCACGACAGCAGTGAAGATGTTGGGAGCACGTGTAAGCTGACGTCTCGGTCAAAATGCAAGGCTTTCCCAACAATCAAATTCGAAGAATTTACGCCCGACATTCAAAAATGTTCTCCCCGGAACAACAGCACGGCTCTGTCTCTGGGAAATGGGAGTAATTCCAAGGCTGTTGCTCCCACCCCACAACCAAAACGTTCTGATGCTGCGCAGACAGACCAGATCAACTCGGGTAAACCAGCCACAGAGGGAGAGCGTGAAGATTTCTTTCTTCATCGTTTACCAGACGGGACAGTTGCTGCTAAGGGTATCAAGAGGAAGCTGAGCGACCTAAGCAGACCTTCGTCTCCGCCATACAAGAAAATGCGAGTTTCTAATAAAGAATTGAATGTCTTCGGCGGGGAACAAAGTGGCATGAACCGTGAATTCTGGCGTTTTAGTCACACTAGAAACTGCAGGAGGAGAAGCGCAACCGACCCGACTTATAGTTGTATCATACACTTGCCAAAAGCGGCTCCAGGAGGTCACAGTGATGCGTCCCCTGTTAGATTGTTGAACGACGAAGATTTAAGAAAATTCCGGGGGAAAAGTGCCGGTTTTCCGTGCGGTTGCCGCGCCTGCAGGAGGAAAGAGAGAGCCAGAGCGAAAAGGGTCATGTTCATCATGAGGCACTGCGCAACTCGTGAGAAGGAAAGACGTAAACTGAGCTCTCCAAAAATATCCGTCAGAGGGAAAACTGTAACTCCTCAGCACATCAGAGCCTTACTTCGTAAATCGCGGAGCAGATCGACATGCGGGCGCATGCGTCGCAGAACGGGGACAAGCAAAGCCACAGGTGCCACTGCTTCGCGGAATGCCAGGACTTCGCTTCGCAGGCCGAGGTGGACCACGAGCCGCATGAGCGGGCGTCTTAGGAGAGCCTCTCGGAGGCGAAAGTAAGGCTGCACGATGTATCAGAGCTCTTTCTTGTTAAACAAAGGCTACACGATGTATCAGAGCTCTTTCTTGTTAAGCAAAACACAAAAAAGATTAAATCAAAGAATCCCGTAACAGCGAGTAAGTTGCTTCAGTAGATATATTTTTAAAATAATTTATTTAGTTCACATTCAAGGGAGACAACGCTATACAGAACGCCGTAGCTGCCATGTTTGGTGATCCCGCTTTAGTTCTTAATCTCAGCTGCTTAAACAACAAATCGTATGTCTAGAACTGAAGAGCTGTTCCGAGCATATTGGTCGGTCAGTTTTGTTGTTGTTGTTTTTTTTTTTCACTGATTTGGTAATTTTTCTTAGCCCTGAGGTGCAGCAAAATGGAGGTCGACCCTCAAGTTGGATTTAAAACCAAAAAAAAAAGACTACACTAGTTTTCTTTAATTCCTGGCTTCTATGGAAGTTGCATCTATAGCGTAGATTGCAAATTTAAGATAGCAACTTGCGGTCACATCCTTTCATACTAATACTAAACAAACAACAACAAATCACAATCTTCAAGTTGCAAACCGGACAGTGCAGACTTAACGCTCATCTCCTCAAGATAAAATGCGCGCCAACAGCCCAAAGCATGTGTCAAAACGGCCCCAACTCTCCTGAACACATACTAGAGAGACCTCAGAGACCAGGTATTGCCCGAGAGAGAAACTCTGGGGGTCCTGCGTAGACTTCTTGCCGATAGCAGGATTCAAGAAGGCATCCAATTCCCTGTGTATAAGAAACTGACAGAAGAAGAAGAAGAAGCCCTTTCATGACGTGGACTGCTGAGGTAACTAGGTGAGATGAGGCTAAATCAACACACACAAAACTTAACCTGGTTCTACAATATCTTTTATGAATCACACATTTCGTTCCATTCATTTGCAGAACTGACAAAAGATCTAACAAGATTATCCCCGCCCTAAGACTCTGTGTAGCTCTGACTGAGGTCAGAACTAGTTTGCTGTTAAAATAAGTGGGAGCATTTCGAGCAAAGGTGCAGAAGTTAACTCGAGCAAGGATGCAGAAGTTAACTAGTTTAACTACGGCCGATGATACAGAAAGAGATTTGAGGACATTGGAAGATTAAAAACTCAAGGATGATGCTTTCATCATCTAACATAAATACGGATGAGGAGGCCGAAACGTTGATAAATCTCAGCAATCAGCGAGAACAAATGGCTGAAAGATCACCCAGACCAGCAATTAAAAGATGCCTACTACTAACTTAAGAACAAGTCATCACGTTGTCCGGTCACAACAGGTTAAGATACCATCTGTACAACAAAATCAAGACGGGATCAACTCGAACGTGCATGTGGGACCAATAAGATGACAGCAGACCACGTATTACAGGAGTGCCCAGCAAATGAACAAAGAAGAAGGCAACTTCAGTAAACTACCACACCAGTCCTGAACAAACTGTGTGGGGATGCTCACGCCCTTCAGACGTCCACCAGCTATCTCAGAAGTATGCAAGTCCAGGTCTGGAACTGTTCAAAGAAGAAGAAAGCCAAATAGACGATGGTTGAAATTAGATCAAAATGTCCTCAGTTCACCTGGTCTAACAATGCTCACATTTAAGATAAAACTGCTGACTGATTTCGAGCAGTCTGTGTCGAGATAAAAGATACGTCGAATGAGTTGTACATTTTACAGAGTGTCTGTACGTCGTAAAGTATCTTATATCTTATATCCTTCCCGTGCCGTTAAACGTCACATAGTTCGCCAATTTTTCCTGTCTTCGGCGAATCTTTCAGCCTCATCAAAGGATTTTATGCCTGTTAATTTGGCCTCTCTTAACAATGTCCTCTTCAGAGTTTCACGCGGTCTGCCTCTTTTTCTTTGGCCTCTTGTGTTCCACTTGATAGCTCGTTTTGGGATTCTCTGATCATTTCTTCTCATCACGTGACCAACATATGCCCATCTCCTTTTCCTGATCACCCATGAGACTGGTTGTTGTTCAGTCATCTGTCTTATCTCTGCATTGTTAATGAATTCGTTCCACTTGATGCCGACTGTTACGTCGTAAAGTATGGGTTTTTTTTCAGTATCTACTTTGAATTTTGAATAGCAGTTACAGCATTGTCTTTTTTGTTGGGTAAAAAAGGTCAGCGACTGATTTTCTGAATTTGGTGCCCCTTAGAGGCTCGGCTGAGTGGCGGATGACCTCTTAGGCTGAGTAAATTTAAGTCTAGGGGCCTAGAATGACAGGGGCCCCCGATATGAAGGAAAAAGTAAAGCCACAAATGCAGATTAAACTTCTTTATGTGAAGATGATTAAAGAAGCAATGAGTACACGGCTTATCAGATGTGTTATCTCTGCGGAATATAAAATTCTACAATGATCACAGCTTGAGGGGAATCAGGCTGCGTAACAGGAGATGGGCAGTGTATGCCTTCGGGAAAAGGGGCGCTTACTACACTTAGTATAAAGGCCTGGGTGTTGGCTAATTCGTGTCTGGTGAAACAGTTTAATAAAGTCTGCAGCGTGAGCACAGTCTGTAGCTGGTCAAGACGTCGCAAGTGATAAGTAAAATGAAGATCTGGGCTGTATTAGTTTACATTGATCTTTAGTTGTCTGTTTAGTGAGTGTATATTGCCTGCGTTCTGGTCTGGCTGCGCGCCAGACCATATCTAACGTGGATTAGATTGTGTTTATGGGCACAAATGATCTATAAACACGTATAGCTGCAAAGGTGTTTAAAATTATTCTTCTTCTTCTGCATTCCATGGTTCTAGGCTCAGACATATATTTTTAAGTTTCGGATAAATTGCGCAGCCTTTCGGATGTCTCGGGTTTCAGCCCCAAAGTTTTGTCTCCTAGTGTAGCTCTCTGTGGCCAGAGCTGGGTTTGGGCTTCTTGGTAGAGGGAGCAGACGTGCAAGATGTGCTCGGGAAATTGGACGCCTGTTTTGGGATGTGCAGTCAGGGGGGTGCGTGACAGGCCTAGGCGATACAGGTATTCTCCCGCAACCTGGCAGTGTCCGGTACGTTGTCTGAAGATGGTATGACGTGAGAGTCGAGGTAACTGGTTCTCAGATGGTGGACTGTCAGGGTGAGTGCGTACTTCTCTGTGCTGATGTTTGATTACAGTTTTTTGGCTTCACTGAATGGGGCAGGATGTTG
Organism: Achatina immaculata; assembly: GCA_009760885.1. Lineage (NCBI taxonomy): Eukaryota > Metazoa > Mollusca > Gastropoda > Stylommatophora > Achatinidae > Lissachatina > Lissachatina immaculata. The sequence goes on along the minus strand of CM019693.1, from coordinate 31,597,060 downwards.
ATGACGTGACTGCCTGCTAACCAGATTTGACAAGTCTGTCAGCTTTTTTTGTTTCATTTCCCAGCAGACCACAGTGCGACGGGATCTACAGGACTACAGCCGCTTTCTCATGAGAGATCGTGCTCCAGCATTTGTTTTGTCTCTCCTTCTAGGCTTCTTTGGGCGACTTTCTATGATAAACTTGCTGTCATTAAAGAAGGAGATGTGACTGCGAGTGTGAGCTGCTGTGCTAAATAGTCTGACAGCTTCTAGGAGAGCAGTGAGCTCAGCTCGATATAGCTGGTGGCCGGAGAATCGGCGGGTATGCAGTGTGAGACAGTGTACCCGTTTGGATGGGGAATTGCTCATATACCTGCATAGTAGTCTTCGGCGTGGAGATGTTTCAGAGAGTACCATCTGCTGTATTTCACTAGCTATAGTTGCAGCTTTTAATTTGTCTGCTCGGTGGGCCTAGTGTTTTAAAGGATATTTAATTCTCTGGGTTTTTCGTTTTTTTTTACCAGCTAAGCTTTCCGTGGTGATAACATTTTTCCTTGTTCTGTACTGTCCGCAGTAACTGTGAAGTGTTGCCTGGTTCGACTGTGAAGTGTTGCCAGGTTGGACTGTGAAGTGTTGCCTGGTTGGACTGTGAAGTGTTGACTGATTGGACTGTGAAGTGTGACTGGTTGGACTGTGAAGGGTTGCTTGGTTGGATTGTGAAGTGTTGTCTGGTTAGATTATGAAGTGTTGCCTGGTTACTTAAAAAATTCCTTCTGGGCATTTCTTCTGAACCTCATTTGTTTTAGTTTAGTAGTTTACTTCTGAACATTGGTCATTACCTGCGAGTCATACTTTTGAACATTGGTCAGTACCTGCTAGTCATACTTTTGAACATTGGTCAGTACCTGCTAGTCATACTTTTGAACATTGGTCATTACCTGCTAGTCATACTTTTGAACATTGGTCATTACCTGCGAGTCATACTTTTGAACATTGGTCATTACCTGCTAGTCATACTTTTGAACATTGGTCATTACCTGCGAGTCATATTTCTAAACATTGGTCATTACCTGCGAGTCATACTTTTGAACATTGGTCATTACCTGCGAGTCATATTTCTAAACATTGGTCATTACCTGCGAGTCATACTTTTGAACATTGGTCATTACCTGCTAGTCATACTTTTGAACATTGGTCATTACCTGCGAGTCATATTTCTAAACATTGGTCATTACCTGCGAGTCATATTTCTAAACATTGGTCATTACCTGCGAGTCATATTTCTAAACATTGGTCATTACCTGCTAGTCATACTTTTGAACATTGGTCATTACCTGCGAGTCATACTTTTGAACATTGGTCATTACCTGCTAGTCATACTTTTGAACATTGGTCATTACCTGCGAGTCATATTTCTAAACATTGGTCATTACCTGCGAGTCATACTTTTGAACATTGGTCATTACCTGCTAGTCATACTTTTGAACATTGGTCATTACCTGCGAATCATATTTCTAAACATTGGTCATTACCTGCTAGTCATACTTTTAAACATTGGTCATTACCTGCGAATCATATTTCTAAACATTGGTCATTACCTGCGAGTCATACTTTTGAACATTGGTCATTACCTGCTAGTCATACTTTTGAACATTGGTCATTACCTGCTAGTCATACTTTTGAACATTGGTCATTACCTGCTAGTCATACTTTTGAACATTGGTCATTACCTGCTAGTCATACTTTTGAACATTGGTCATTACCTGCGAATCATATTTCTAAACATTGGTCATTACCTGCTAGTCATACTTTTGAACATTGGTCATTACCTGCTAGTCATACTTTTGAACATTGGTCATTACCTGCGAATCATATTTCTAAACATTGGTCATTACCTGCTAGTCATACTTTTGAACATTGGTCATTACCTGCGAATCATATTTCTAAACATTGGTCATTACCTGCGAGTCATATTTCTAAACATTGGTCATTACCTGCGAGTCATATTTCTAAACATTGGTCATTACCTGCGAGTCATATTTCTAAACATTGGTCATTACCTGCTAGTCATACTTTTGAACATTGGTCATTACCTGCGAATCATATTTCTAAACATTGGTCATTACCTGCGAGTCATACTTATGAACGGGTGTCTGAGTGGCTAAGTGGTTAGTGCACTGGTCTCTCATAGCGAAGGTCGGGGGATCGAATCCAGCCGGAGGCACCCCAGTCACCCAGCTGTAGAAATGGGTACCCGACTTCTTCTGGAGTTGGGGAAGGTGTGATACTGACCATATCACCCTCTAGTGTGCTGACAGGTCAAGGAAAATATGAGCATTAACACCATATCCCTATGTACCTCTAAGGCATGGCAGGATTACCTTTACCTACTTTACATACTTATGAACATTGGCCATTACCTGCGAGCCATACAGGGGCAAAAAGAAAATGTAAATTTTCAAACTAGCTTTTTCAGTATTGTCATCAGAGAGAGAGAGAGAGAGAGAGAGAGAGAGAGAGAGAGAGAGAGAGGAGATTTTAGTTTAATTTCATCCCTATTAACCACGTGGCAGTCAGTTCGCAGAACCACCTGTCAGTCAGTTCACAGAACCACCTGTCAGTCAGTTTGGTTCTGCCAAAAAAAAAATGTTTTTTTAGGAAATATATACACAAATTTTCTTACTCCACAAAACATTATGTATATGAAATATATACTTTCGATTACTTGTTATCACAATGTTATTAAACGGTATTTTCCAAACTTAGTAACTGTACATTTTGTGTAGATGCATAGTATAATGTGAAGGATCAGTGATAGCGCTAGGATTTTTCGAAACGGGTGCACATGCATCGATCTTTCGCCTCGTATGAGGTACCTTCTGAAACACCGGTTTTCTCTTATATTGGTGAAACTGGCCTCAGACTAGGGGAACGCATGCAGAAACATCTGTACGATATCACCCAGCATGCTTCAAAACCAGTCCTGAGTCATTTCAATGGCCCCAACCACAGAGGCCAATCTGATTTTCTGATAAAAGCCATCAAACAATGTCACACAGATGACACAAACCGACTAGTGCTTCAGAACTGCTACATACAGGAATACGGAACGTTGAGCCACTTTGAACTCATTATTTAGCTCATCATCATCATCATCAGGTGCCGTGCCGACTGGCGTTGGCTATTATGCTTCTCCAGAGTACGCGATCCTTCATGCAGGCCATCAGTTCAGTTGGTGATCTCCTCTCACACTTTCCCGTCAGACTGTCCAGTATCATTTCTCTTGGTCTTCCTCTTGATCTTCTTCCTTCTATTTTTCCTGTTGTTATAATATTTTCAATGCTCCCTCTTCTCATTGTCTCTCTCTTATCTTTTTGCCAATATTTTTTGTCTCTCCAGCTCTTCTCATACTAATCTTCATTAGTTATTTTTGCTGTCCAGGGAATTCGCAACATTCTTCTAATAAACCACATTTCTGCTGCTTCCAATGATTTATGTGCAGACCTGCCTATTGTCCATGATTCATTTCCATAAAACAAGATAGGTTCAATGTAGCATTTTAGGACTCGTTTTCTAACATTCATTGATAAGGATGTATTGCATAATATGTTTCTCATTCTCTGAAATGCAGTCTTTGCATGGCCTACCCTGTTCCTAATTTATGTTCTGCATTTCCCATCTGAAGTTATTACTGCTCCAAGGTATTTGAATATCTGCACCTGCTTTAGAATAGTTCCGTTTAATTTTATACTGCATGCTGGTGGATTCTGTTTCTTAGATATAACCATAGTCTCTGTCTTTTGTATGTTCAAAGTAAGGCCTTTATGTTCACTTTCTTTGGCGACTTTATCCAAGAGATTTTGCAGGTCTTGTTGGTTCTCAGCTATCAGTAGTCATCAGCATACCGAAGGTTGTTAATATTGTATCCTCCAATTTTTATGCCTGGTTCTGTGATGACATTTCTTAGAATATTCTCGCTATTCAGAGAAAAAAGGTCTGGAGATAGTACACATCCTTGCACACCCCTTGTTTTATCGGTTGATATTTTCCAATTCTATTTTCAACTCGAACTGCTGCTTCTTGCTGCCAGTATAGATGTTTTACAATCCACAGGTCTTTGCCGTCTATATTGATGTCTTCAAGCATTTTGATAATTTCATTATGTTTCACCTTGTCAAATGCCTTGGTATAATCAATGAAGCATAAGTAGAGATCTTTCTGTACTTCTAAAGCTCTTTCTGTTAGTGTTCGTAAAGCATAAATGGCATTGTGTGTTCCCTTTCCTTCAACAAATCCAAACTGTTCATCTGCTATTTCCATTTTTATCTTTTTCCTTGTTCTTCTCATAATTATTCTCAGAAATAGCTTCGTTATGTGACATGAGAGGCTGATAGTCCGGTGGTCATCACATTCCTTTGCACCTGATTTCTTTGGTAGTGCTATAAATGTGGATTTAATCAGGTCACTGGGAATATAGCCACTGTTGTAAATGTCATTCAGTAAATTGGTTATTATTTTTATTCCTATCTGCTCTAGCGCCTCTATTTCTTCTATTGTTATATTATCAGGCCCAGTCGCTTTTCCTTTCTTCATGTGTTTGATGGCATCTATGATTTCATCTTCAAGTATTGGTGGTCCATCACAGTTTTCAGTATCTGGTTTTAATTCTGGTCTTTCTCCTCCATATAGCTCACCTATATACTCTGACCACCTGTCCACCATGTCTTCTTTTCCCGTTAACATTTTACCTTCTTTTGATTTCAGGCATCCTGTGGTATATTTTGTCTTCCTGCCTGTGAGTTCATTAATTCGTTTGTGCTTGTTTTTCCTGACTTTATTATGAGAGTCCTCTATTTGTTTGCACTGTTCATTTAACCACACTTCCTTTGCTTCTCTGCATTTGTGTCTTATTTGTTTATTTATCTTGCTATATTTTCTTGGTTATTTTTACTCCTCCTCCTCTTGTCCATCAGTCCTAAGATGTCGTCTGTCATCCATTTATTTTTAGGGGCTTCTTTTTTCGGTAGTATTATCTCCTTAACAGTTTGGTGTATAGAATCTCTTAACATTGCCCATTGTTCATCTATACTATTTATCTTTGCTATTGCATTGTATCTATTTGTTATAATAACTTTGTAGTGTTCTCGCAGTTCTTGGTCATTTTTAAGAAGTTCTGTATTCAGTTTGATGTTTCTCACTTTTCTGCCTGCTTTCTTTATCTTTATTCTAACTTTTCCACAGAGTGGATCATGGTCACTATTGCAGTCGGCTCCTGGCATGGTTTTTATTGTCAGTAATGCATTGCGGAATCGTTTGTTGATTAATACGTAGTCTATCTGGTTAAAAGTCTTTTTTGTCTGGGCTGCACCATGTTGCCAGTCTTCGGGGGTGTTTCCTACAACCATGTTATGCGTTCTTGCCCATTCAATTAATTTACAACCTCTGTCATTCCTCTCCCCCAGTCCATAGTCACCAACGATGTCTGAAGTTCTTCCTTTACCAACTTTGGCATTAAAATCTCCCATGACTATAGTAACTTCATGTGACTTTATGTGTTTTAAGGCCGTCTCTATGTCATTATAAAATAGCTGTATATCTTTTTCAGAACTTTCAGATGTTGGAGCGTACACTTGTATAATATTTATATTTATTGGTTGTCCTTTCAGTTGGGCTAGCAGGACTCGGTCCGAGATGTTCAAATATCCTACAGTTGTCCTTGCTGTTTGTTCGTCAAATATTATTCCTACTCCCCAGCTGAGCGGGATTTTTTTTCCGACCAATACGGCCCTGAGGTCGACCCAGCCTCGTAAAATGGGTACCAGAGAAAATCTGGGAAGTAAAGGCAGCGAGGAAAGGAACTGGTCACCCTACCTCACACGCTGATGACCCAGCATAATGAGGTCTCTAACGCTTCACCCCCTACGGCATTTGAAATGCTATGGGACTATCTTTACTTTTTTACTCCTTGTTCATGTTTCTCACTTCCTGAATATATTATTGTATATTTATCAGAGTTTATCTTCCCTGCACCTGTCCATCTAACTTCACTCATTCCTAATATGTTGATCTTCATCCTTTCCATTTCCCTCTTTACATTTTCTAATTTTCCAGCCTGGAATAAAGTTCTAACATTCCATGTTGCTATTTTGAACTTATTAGTTTTGCCACCAGTAGCTTGATGACACTCTGGCCTCACCTGTGGCTCGTGAGCTGCCCTACCGGACGAGGCTGTTCCAGAGGAACATCCATTAACGTCGTTCATGACAAATCTATTAGTCTGAATAAGCATAACTGTTCTTGGAAGCTACAGCAGTGGTTTCCCGTTGCCTTCTGTCGGTTTGTGTACGGACTCTCCGCTAGCCTTTGGACTCCCTGTCCTACCCGCAAGGCAGCGGGAGCGAGAGGTTTTAAGGCGCCTCTTACCCGCCTGGTATTCTCTTCACTGAGCACCTGAGGCACTTTATAGGAGTAGTAGAGCCACCTACTACCCCAACTCGCTCTCTGAGTCTAACGTCTCAATACAACACTTGGTACTTTTTACTAGTTTTTTTTTTTTAATGAAAACTTTACAAACATCAGCGGGAATGAAATGTTCGTATTTGATACGAGATTTTTCAGTTTACAAAGTGCTCACATGCTGAACCAAATCAAAACTAGATGAGTCTCATCGATGCAAATTGATCATCATCATCATCATCATCATCATCATCATCATCATCATCCTGCTAGCCCTATTATCCTTCAGCTGATTTCGCTGGTTGCTTTTTTACTAGGTTTTTATAATATAAATCGGTTACAGTAACTGACGACTTCCACAAGTGTCGGTTTCTCTCTCCCTCTCTCTTTCTTTCATTGGTAACTAGCTGAGTACCCGACGTTGTCCGGGTATTTATTTATCCCAATCGCGAAAGTTCTATTCATTTCCACAACCTTCTAGAGGGTTCCACAGAGTCTCGACTGTTCTACAGAATTCTATTCGTTCTATTCGAATAAACGTGGGGTTAAATGTCATCAGGACTGTCACCAATCAGCTTAGCGACCCAGAACATTATGGATTCGACACTAATCTCGGTAGTTGTCGATTATTTTTACATGTCACGCCCATCCCACCCCCACTTCTAGCCCCCCCCCCCCCCCATGCAGATGGGGGCTGAACGTGGACTTAAACGGCATCGGGAGTGTCACTATTCATCTCTACGACTCAGAAAACTATGGATTCGACACTAATATCGGTCTTTTTCGATTATTTTTACATGTGACCCCCCCCCCCCCATCCCACCCCAGCCTATTGGCCCACCATGCCGATGGAGGCTGACCTTGGACTTAAACGGCATCGAAAATGTCCCTATTCATCTCAAGGACCCCGAAAACTATGGATTCGACATTAATATCGGTCGTTTTCGATGCTTGGTACATGCCATCCCCTTCCCACCCCCAGCCCAAGGGCCACCCCCCCCCCCCACCCCAAGCAGATAGAGGCTGAGCTTGAACTTAAACGGCATGGGGAATGTCCCTACTCATCTCATGGATCCCGAAAACTATGGATTCGACACTAATATTGGTCGTTTTAGATGATTTGTAAATGCCCCCCCTTTTCCATGTGGCTGGTGGCTGATCAACCACTGTGTGGGCGCTCTCTGTTATGAAATAAACACTCTGTCAAAATTCTAAAAGCTTATATAAAAATAAGGAAATAACAAATTTAAAATCATGAAGTACTTACATCAGTGTAGAAAGCTCTTCACGGAAGCAGAAAAGTATTAAAGAATTTGATCCAAACTGCACAATATCAATGTAGGACACACCTACTGAATCAAGACGAAGAGCGACATGACACTGTCACATTCCCTGAAAGATGATAAACTGGAAGACTTGGCGAATTAGCTTACCACTCGACCATCTAAGATTAGGGTGGGTGCTGGAAGTTTCTCGAACATCATGAGTCCAAGAACCACAACCTTCTAGAAGACCCCCCCCCCCCCCCAATGTGGCTGGTGGCTGATCAACCACTGTATAGGCGCTCTCAGTTATGAAATAAACACTCTGACCATTTTCTAACTGGACGCTGAGATGAGCAACAGCAGGAAACACAGAATCGTGAATCAGAAAACTGGTCCATGGATCATGTTTCTCGTTACCAATGCAAGAGGTCAGCATATATAACGTCATTGATTTATGTGGTCTGACCTTTATGCGTCATGACTGACAATTCAAAGCAGGAATAAATTTAACGGGTAAAAGGGATGGCGTTTGCAGTAAAACTCTTGTTCTGCTGATGTACGATCTCGGAGGGTCCTAGAACAGCGCCTTATATTACAGGCTGGGGCTCTAAGGACTGTTATTGCCGGAGGTGGGGTGGAGGATACGCTCTCCGCTCTAATGGCGTGCGTCTCAAATAGCCTCTGACAGTCAAGTCCAGCTCCTGGCCTTCTCGTGGCTGAACTGTTTAAACTGACAGGAGAAAACCAAACGTTTCGGGTAGCGGAGAGTCATGTTTGGTAGCTCATCTGGCGAGATCCTTCAGCTGCCTTGCATAGAGTGAGGCTTCTGCTGGCCAGTGAAGAAAGGTGCGATTATGGGTTGCCGTGCGGCACTGTGAAAAAGGTGAAAGAAAAGAGTAGGTGAAGTAATCAGTAGTCTCGAGATCAGGACTGCTCAAATCACGTCACCTCTGCTCTGGATGTCGGCCACGTCCCAAATACACTCATATCGGGCGAATTGCCTGAACCGTCTTAACCCATGGGTTACGACACTGCTGGCGAGATTCTTCGGATACCGCGCGTGAATGAAGAAAATGAGGAAAAGCAATCAGGGTTGCCGTGCGACGTCGATGTGAAAAGGTGATGGAAAAGATCAAGTGAAGCTTAATCGGTATATCCAGTAGTCTCGCGGCGAGAGCTACTCATACCACGGCACTTCTGCTCTAGAGGCTGGTCACGTCCGTTCTACACCCATACTGGTGAAATATGCCTAAACCGGCTTAAACCAGGGATGAAACTTGATGGCTACTCAAGTCATGGTACCTCAGCTCTAGACGCCGGTCACGTCCTAAACACACCCATACTGGGATAATATGCCTAAACCGGCTCAACCCAGGGATGGAACTCACTAGTGGCGAGGATTCGTCCTCCTGGACAAAAGCTCCGTCATGGTCACAACTAGGAAGGGCAGCGGCCACGACCACAAAATGCTGAAGTCGGAGACACTGGACCAGTGCAGTCTAGATAGGCAACCACCTCTCACCCGGCGGGGATGTATGCGTATCCTAATGACGCTGAGGTTTTCCGGCGAGAAAGTCCAACGTTGGACTGTTTGGGCAACCACCTCTCACCTGGCAGGGATACACGGGCATCCCAAAACACGTCGAGGTTTTCCGGTGAGAAAGTTCAACTCTAGGTTAGATGGGCAACCACCTCTCACCCAGTGTGGATATACTGATATCCAAAACACGCCGAGGTTTTCCAGTGAGAAAGTCCAACTCTAGATTAAACTGGTGCAACGAAAACCACATTGTCATGCATTCCCGCTTCTGCAACCCACCGAGAATACAGGCTCAAGCCCTGTGATACTCTGAACCTCTTGTGATCCTCTTGGGGACCACAGAGGGACCACGGGACCTATTGAGGACCACAGGAGTAAATTCAGTAGGATCACGGGGCGATCTTGGTGGTAGAAGCGAACGAAGAAGAAGATTCCAGGCTGGTTGTCTCCACCCACCTGGAATTAACAATATCTTCAGTTTCCTTTAACTTCTTTAGTTTTCCACACCCCCCCCCCTTTCATGACAGGGTCTTGTCCTATTCACAAGTTTCACATTTTCTCACTGCAGGTGTTCATGTTCTTCACTCATTATCTCTCTATTCCCCCCCCCCCCCTCACGCCTTCTCCTCTAGCGGCTGTTTCTATTGCCGTTCCCCCACCTGTTTCCCTTCCTCTCTCCGCCTCTTCTTTACGATTAGCTCTATCTGCTTATCATTTGTGTGGCCCCGCGTGGTTTGTATGCCTCGTCTAGTGGACACACATGTCTGTGGTTCCCTACTTTTTTAGGATGTTACATTAAGATAAGTTTTTTCGTTTAGTTTTTTTTTTTTTTGTTTCGTTTGTGTATGTAATCCTCGAAAAAGGCTCACGCCGAAATACTGGATGTTCTATGTTTTTAATTTATACATTCTCATCTCACTCTCATACTTTCTATTTGTTTTTTTTTTCTCACTGGACTCACTCCCCCTGCCCCGTGTAAAACTGAACCATACACCTCTATCTACCTTTAAATATAACGGGAGTTACTTCCCGTCGTTTCTATCAGTCGATTTCTTTCGGTCGGTTTCGATCCCACCCTAGATCCCCAGGCCCACCTAGGGACGATCTAACCACCACTGTGCACTGTCCATATTGTAAGTCATATGTGTGTCAAGTCTGGTTGAAATTGCTCCAGGCGTTCCAGTGTGATACTGGAACAAACTCATATATATATATATATATTTGGAATAACGTCTCAGTCTAGATGAAGTTTGACGGCTCTCTCTCTCCCTCCTTCTCTCTCTCTCCCTCTCTTTCATTGGTAATTTATATACAGTATTTAGAATAACGTCTCAGTCTAGACTAAGTTTAAAAGGCTCTCTCTCTCTCTCTCTCTCTCTCTCTCTCTCGCTTGTTGGTAATTTATATATTTGGAATAACGTCTCAGTTTATATGAAGTTTAACGGCTCTGTGTATGTTTGTACGTGTGTGTATGTGCGTAGTTAACTGTTCCTGGCTTGTCTGTTGCATTTCTGCGTATTCGTTCAGTAACACAATTTCTGCTGGGTTGGAACTGCGATCAAACACAAGGCGATGATCACAGATAAGTCTTGATGGCAGTATGAAACTATGTCATTAATGTCAACGTTAGTTTTCTTCGGATATATTGATACTATGACATATTCTGTCATACCTCGCCCACGCACACACGCACGCACGCACAAACACACACACACACACACACACACAAAATCACACCTCAAAAGAAATAGTATATACCGCGCAATAAATATAATCAATGCTTTCTTTTTTCAATTTCCTGATGTTACTCTCTGCTATGGTTGTGCAGTAGAAAGAACAAAGTAGCGCTAGATGAGTTTGTTTTTGCCGATTTCTTTGGAATTTAGTAATATTTCCATGAGAACTTTAAATTATGTTCTTTAACTTGATTTCACGGCGCATATTTGCGACCAAAAGTTTTGGAGAATGTACTTGCACACGGGTTGAAAACTTTTCACACGAACCGTAAAACTTTAGAGGGCACATTGGCAGCCAAGACCTTTTACCTTCGCCGCGCTCGCAATTTAATTTAAAAACCGACGTAGGTGGACATGCTTTCAAAGCTGGTGATTTTTTTTTTTTTGATCCAGTGGGAGAATAAATAAATAAATCGTAACCTGTTTCTATTGCCACTTTGCACGATCCAGAATTTTTTTTTTCCTTGTTTGTTGTCAAGATCCACGTTACTGACATCAGATGTCAGACAGTCTTGTTGACAGCTGCATCTCCAAATACAAAACCAAAAACTAGATCAGACTAACTTGTGACTGGCGTGTCTGTGTAAGATGTATGTTGTTGGATAATATATTCTTTTCTTGTTGTTCTTGTTTATTTGATCTAGCTGTAGCCGAAAAGCTTTTCTCTTCGACTGACGTCGCGTGTGAGGCTTTTTGTGAGAAACCCTAATATATGAGAGAAAGGACAAGTTATGAGAGAAAGGACAACAAGTTATGAGAGAAAGGACAAGTTATGAGAGAAAGGACAACAAGTTATGAGAGAAAGGACAATAAGTTATGAGAGAAAGGACAAGTTATGAGAGAAAGGACAAGTTATGAAGGAAAGAACAACAAGTTATGAGAGAAAGGACAAGTTATGAGAGAAAGGACAACAAGTTATGAGAGAAAGGACAAGTTATGAAGGAAAGAACAACAATTTATGAGAGAAAGGACAAGTTATTAGAGAAAGGACAACAATTTACGAGAGAAAGGACAAGTTATGATAGAAAGGACAACAAGTTATGAGAGAAAGGACAAGTTATGAGAGAAAGAACAACAAGTTATGAGAGAAAGGACAATAAGTTATGAGAGAAAGGACAATAAGTTATGAGAGAAAGGACAAGTTATGAAGCAAAGAAAAACAAGTTATGAGAGAAAGGACAAGTTATGAGAGAAAGAACAACAAGTTATGAGAGAAAGGACAATAAGTTATGAGAGAAAGGACAAGTTATGAAGCAAAGAAAAACAAGTTATGAGAGAAAGGACAAGTTATGAGAGAAAGAACAACAAGTTATGAGAGAAAGGACAACAAGTTATGAGAGAAACGATAAGTTATGAGAGAAAAGACAATTTATGAGAGAAAGGACAACCAGTTATGAAAGAAAGGACAAGTTATGAAGGAAAGAACAGCAAGCTATGAGAGAAAGGACAAGTTATGAGAGAAAGGATAAAAAAAAAGTTATGAGAGAAAGGACAAGTTATGAGAGAAAGGACAATTTATGAGAGAAAGGACAAGTTATGAAGGAAAGAACAACAAGCTATGAGAGAAAGGACAAGTTATGAGAGAAAGGATAAACAAGTTATGAGAGAAAGGACAAGTTATGAGAGAAAGGACAATTTATGAGAGAAAGGGCAACAAATTATGAAGGTAATGACAAGTTACGGGGAAAAAATTGCGACGAGCTATAAGAGAAATGACGAAAAGTTATGGGAGAAAAGATAATAGAATACAGGAAAATAGATAATAGGTTATGGGAGAAAAGTGGGAAGACAGATAATAGGTTATGAGAGGAAAGACAATAGATTATGCGAGAAAAGATAATGGATTACAGGAATATAGATAATAGATTACGAGAGAAAAGACAATAGGTTATAGAAGAAAAAATAATAGGTTACAGGAAAATAGATAATAAGATTATAGGAGAAAAGTGGGAAAATACATAATAGGTTATGATAGAAAAGACAATAGGTAATGGGAAAAAATGTTATGGGAAAAAACAAAAATAACAGACTGTATAATAGACGACGATAGAAGAGATGGCAGAATATAGGAGAAAAGTGGTATAATATAAGAGAAAAGATAAAAAATACAGGACAGAAGACGACATGATGTAGGAGAAATAACACATGAAAAGTAGAAGATAAAGGTAACGTAATGTAGAAGAAAAGGCTGGTTATATGAAAGAATATATAGACGGCATCAGCGAGTGCTAACAGGGTCGATAATTAGATGAAGACTGAGATCGATGACGAGTTGAGACAAGATGAGGGTAAAGAATTGGGTTTTTTTTCCCCCGAAAAGAAAACAACGTGTGAAGTACAGTATTTTAAAATCATTGCTTTATTTGATTAAAACTGACTAGATAAGGTTAAAATCTTCTCCGACCTTAACCCCGTGCTAATTTAGTTAAAGTGAAAGTCAATAACTATTAAGAAGAATCTCAAACGCCAACCGCAACTATCCCCCCCCCCCCCCCCCAACCTCATTTTAGTATATACACTGTGCGCATGCGCAGTATAGTCATTTCATTCTCTATGCTTAATATTTTCACTTTTAAATAATCTACAACATTTGAAGAGACTCTCTGAACTTTCGATACAGAGCTCGGAATTCCAAACGTGCGTTATTTTCATAGCAAACATGTAGATCTAATCAGACAGTCCACCTCTTCGTGCTAATTTGTGGAAACTGACTAGTACCAAGGAGTCAGAAAGAGAAAATGATTTCTGAATCGCATGCTGGTATCAGTGTAATGAGCGGAAGATACTCCTGATTTTAAATTATCGGGGGGGGGGGGGGGGGGAAGGGGATACATATCTGATTTTAAATTATCTGGCAGGTCACATGATGTCTTTTCTTCCTTTCGCTGAGCACATATTTGCATGGAAATTTGACTGCAACTAGCAATAATCTATGATTTAATTGGTTGATTAAAGACATCTTGGAGGATTACATGTAATTAATTCTTGATCCCGGCAGATGAAAAATACCGATTTAAAAAAAAACCCCTAGTTACTAGGATAAATCAAACAGCTGGTAGTTATTCTCCGCAAAAATGAACAAAATTAAGAAGTTCACATCTATGTCCACAAAGATATATATATTTCTTTTGCTGTGCATATAAGTGTCATCTAAAGTTATTAAAGTGTCATTTAAAGTTGTCAGCGTGCCACCAGAACACCAACACTTCATCTTGCTGCAAATAGTGAAGTTCAAAACTTCACACGGAGTGAGCGAAACGACGATACCAGCCTTTGCTGTGATGCTAAGAAAGTTTACCAGAAACAGCAGGCAACGACGAGGGGTCATTTTGGTCAAACAATTTCTGTGTGTTTAGTTTGTGGTTTAACACGCTTTAATCCTGGCAGTTTGGACGGACAACTGAAATCTCCTGACATTCAGTGCCCATATTCCAGCAACCCCCTAGATGTTTCTAGAAGCTCTCTGAACTTCCAACAACTCCTTAGATGTTTATAGAGATTTTGTGAACTTCCAACAACTCCCTAGATGTTTCAAGAAGCTCTCTGAACTTTCAACAACTCTCTAGACGCTTCTCAAAAAGAAAAAAAAAAAGTAAAGGAGAATTTAAAAAAAAAAAAAAGAAACGAAGAAAAGGTCTTTCGAAGTTAATATTTGCAAAAACATCATCGTTTGAAGCATTGATGCTACCGTACCTACAAGAATCAGTGTAAAATGTAATATAAGTAAGTCCTCAGTGATCGCGCTAGGATTTTTCGAAGCCGGTACAGCTGTACCTTGCACAAAGTACTTTCCGAAATACCGGTTTTCTGAATACAACATTCGGTATTTTATACTTTTTTTTAACGTAAAATTAAATATACTTTACAAGGATCAGCGGAAAGGAAAATGTTCTTGTGAAATGTTGCTATTATCGCATCTGAGATGAGGGTTAATCTTTGCAAAGTGCTCACACACTGAACCAAAGTCAAAACTGGCTGATTCTCCTCCATGTAAATTGAGCGTCATCATCATCATCATCATCCTACTGGGCTGATTCTCCTCCATGTAAATTGAGCGTCATCATCATCATCATCATCATCCTCCTACTGGGCTGATTATCCCCCAACCGATTTCTCTGGTTGCTGGTATTTCACAAGGTCCTTTGATATCAACCGGTTTGCAGGAACTGACGACCTTCAGAACGTTTAGGTTTTTCTCGTGTTTTTAATAGGTAATTTACGGGTAATTGCCGGTTAAAGCGATCACTGGCTAATTTTCAACATATCAACCGCATGGACAGTGTTCAGGTGTTTCTATGTTTTAATGAAAGCCTTTCGCTGGGTTGCCGTGCCCGCCACCTTATAACGTCTTCTGTCACAGATCGACCATAAACTTTGGCCAGTTGTTGTTGTTTTTTGTTTTGTTTTGTTTTGTTTTTAGTTTTTCAATCCACTTTTTATTTGTATATTGCAATTCTGCGGCCTAAGTTTAGAAATAAGAGAGAAAACAGTGAATTTATAGAGAAATTATTGGTTTGCCACACAGAAACTGTAAAAAAAGAAAAAAAAATCGGTGAGTGCAAGATTTAAGGTAACATCGCTGTCGTCCATACAGTTTGCTCAGCTGGTGGTAACTTGTCATATTTAAATACCGTAAAAATATATATATAAATAGACATTACGTCATTTTCTGAGAAAAACGTGCCGATGTGTTTATTATGGAACTTTTTGTGTGGTTCATTTTGCATTTGTCGTGCATTAGACTAAGAGAGGACAGTTGTCTGCTGGTGTTAATCTTACTTAATGCAACCGTTTATCAGCATTGTTATTAACAGGTGTTTGCATATAAAGTTGACATGTCATTGACAACTGTCTGCATCAGTTGAAACATCGCTCACCTTGAATTATACAAATGTTGTTTAGGGACGTCTTTGAAAACAAGCCTTTGATAGTGAGAAGATTCTCCTAAACCAGCGATGCTTTTCAGAAAGAATATTTCGGCTGTCTAGTGAGATAATTCAAACTTTTTAAATGTTTGTTTTCGTTCTTTTCCATTTCAATTTTTGACTAAACTGTTTATATTTTGCGAGATATTTATCGGAGGCACACGTACATTTACTGAACGCGCTCCGCAAGGCATGCTGGGTAGGTCAATTTGTATTTTTTTAAATACCATAAAATATAACAAACAATGAAATTTAGATGGGATTTATTTAACATAAATATAATGATAATATTTTAACACTGTAACGCTACACTACTGTATTTTCAACAACAACAACAAAAAACTAATTAACTGCAGCAAATAAAATAGGAAAGAAAGAAGTTATCATTGGGGATGCAGAGTGCACATTTTGCGAACGTATAAGTGAATTTGCCCGATTGTAATGAAAAAGATTTTCCCCACATTGTACATTAAAATCTTATTTAACTGACTTTGAAGAAAATCCTGTACATAGTTAGGAAAATCAAGATCAAGGTCGGCATACAGCTTCACGCACACTTCTACAGAAAGCCAAAGGTAGCAGATAGTTCAAAAACATTCTCCTACAGAAAGCCAAAGGTAGCAGATAGCTCAAAGCATTCTCCTACAGAAAGCCAAAGGTAGCAGATAGCTCAAAGCATTGTCCTACAGAAAGCCAAAGGTAGCAGATAGCTCAAAAACATTCTTCTACAGAAAGCCAAAGGTAGCAGTTAGCTCAAAAACATTCTCCTACAGAAAGCCAAAAGTATCAGATAGCTCAAAACAAAAAAAAATTCTCCTATAGAAACCCAAAGGTAGCAGACAGCTCAAAGCATTCTCCTACAGAAAAAAGGTAACAGATAGCTGAAAGCATTCTCCTACAGAAAGTCAAAGGTAGCAGGTAGATCAAAGATTTCTCTTGCAGAAAACCGAAGGTAGCAGACAACTAAAAAAAAATTATACAGAAAGCCGAAGGTAGCAGATAGCTGAAAGCATTCTCCTACAGAAAACCAAAGGTAGCAGATAGCTCAAAGAATTCTACTACAGAAAACCAAAGTTAGCAGATAGCTCAAAGCATTCTGCTACAGAAAACCAAAGTTAGCAGATAGTTCAAAGCATTCTGCTACAGAAAACCAAAGTTAGCAGATAGTTCAAAGCATTCTGCTACAGAAAATCGAAGTTAAACCTGCAGAAGAAAGTCTCAAAGTTAGCAGAAAACACTGAACCACCTGCAGAAGAAAGTCTCAAAGTTAGCAGAAAACACTGAACCACCTGCAGAAGAAAGTCTCAAAGTTAGCAGAAAACACTGAACCACCTGCAGAAGAAAGTCTCAAAGTTAGCAGAAAACACTGAACCACCTGCAGAAGAAAGTCTCAAAGTTAGCAGAAAACACTGAACCACCTGCAGAAGAAAGTCTCAAAGTTAGCAGAAAACACTGAACCACCTGCAGAAGAAAATCCGGACAGCATCGAAAATCCTGCAGGGAAAATTCAAAGTGTTTGAAAATGGAAGAAATGAATGAGTCCAGCACAACAAGCTGGTACTGGCCCTACGGTTTATATGAGGAAGGAATCAGCTGGCAGACTATGCTAATTATAAACTTAGTCTTAACTGGAATCCTTACAGCTCTTGTCAGCTTTTTTGGCTTCATATTCAATCTAGTGAACATCACTGTTTTCATCAAACAGGGGTCTTTTGATTCCGTCAATGTCCCACTGCTAGGACTAGCCGTCTCGGACGCCGGCGCATCTTTGAGTTTATTTTTTTATAGTCTGCAGTATATCCTGTTGTTGACTCAGTATTTCGGATTCGTGGATTTAACTTCAGTGATGAACTTGACATTCCTGTGGCCACACGTATTGTTTACACGAGTCACCTGCTGGATAACGGTCTTCATAACCTTCGAGCGCTATCTCTGCATTGCCTTGCCCTTGAAGGTGAAAATTATCATAAACCGGAAGCGAACTATAGCGGCTGTTGTCGCCATTTTTGTCGTCATGGTAACAAGCGTTGCGCCGGTGTTAATAGCCTGCCGGTTAGGATCTGTGGATATATTTTCAAATTTCACAATGCTGAGTATAATTTATTCCGCAGAGTGCTGGTTCGTTGAAAATATTGTAGTTTCTTTCAATGCTTTTGCAGAAATTGCAGCGTTTATAGGCACCGCTTTACTCACTTTCGCTCTTGTTGAAAAGTTCACGGAGAAAACAACATGGCGGAGAAATACATCGACCTCCGCTGATTATTCTCAAATATCGGACAGGGACAGAAAAGTGATAAAAATGGTGATTATAATTTCTACCACTTTTATTCTTAGTTACACTCCGTCTGTTTGTGCCACGATTTGTTTGGCTATTTCTAAAAATTATGTTAATATTCATTTTACGAACGCAGTATCGATACTTTGGGCAATAGCCCTATTCACGGAGTCTATAAATTCGATGATAACTATTTTCGTGTATATGAGAATGAGTTCGCGGTATAGGATGGTATTTCTGAACGTCTTTGGTATGTCTGACAAGATGTGAAGGTTAAATTTGTTGCTGTAGTTGTGGAGGTGCGTAACTGAGAACATGGTTTCTTGCAGTCAGCGCGCGGTGTAGATCTTGAATCGTAGGTACTGTGTAGAACTGAAAGTATGATAAAAGTGGTTGTTTCTAAATCCATCAGTAGACCTAAGAAGCATGTTTCTGAGCATGCTCCGCCACAGTGAAAAACTCGTGGAGGCTAACATGACGGTATACGAAGTACGGAGAAGGGACTGAATATGGCTTTGGTCAGGGATGGTTCCACAGATCTGATGTTGGCAACACCAGTGCGCGAAGATGGCTGGTGTTGAGTGACAGCACAGATTTTAGGACCAGCAAATCATAGCTAACCAAAGGCTCTTCCCTCAACCAACACTTCCCCCCCCCCCCCATCTCCGTTAGTGGTTTCAGTAACACGCTCAGCCTGGGCTGTGGTGGGAGAGTCTGCTGATACCATGCTCTCTGACCTTGTTTCGACATCTTCACGGCGCCATCTGCTAAGAACATCAACTCGCAGATCCCGAGAGGAAGACAACCACAGCAATGACTACAACGGCACCTTTCAAGAACAATCATATTCAGCCTCAGAAAACGTAAATCCAGATTACGTCAGGATCAAACGTCGTATCTCAGAATGTTTTGAGAAAGTAACGCGAATCAAGTATTGATCACTGACTGTTCTTGCGTAATTTTTCAAATAAAGAATTTTCTTGTAAGAAAGCAGTTATTGTTTTATATTCTATTTTTAAATCAGGACGTGTTGTAAGATGAGAAGAGGGGGCATTGAAAATATTATAACAACAGGAAAAATAGAAGGAAGAAGATCAAAGGAAGACCAAGAGAAGTGATACTGGACAGTCTGACGGGATGGTGTGAGAGGAGATCACCAACTGAACTGATGGCCTGCATGAAGGATCGTGTACTCTGGAAAAGCATAATAACCAATGCCAGTCGGCACGGCACCTGATGATGATGATGACGTGTTGTAAGAGCGGTTTTTTTTAATGTAAATGCTCTCTGGGTTCTGTATGATGGTTTTATAACAAACAGGTGTCCGGTACACGTGGAAATCTTACAATCTTACATCCTTCCCGTGCCGTTAAACGTCACATAGTGGCTTGCATGGCAGTTCGCCAAGATTTTCTGTCTTCGGCGAGCTTTTCAAACTCATCAAAGGATTTTGTGCCTACTAATCTGACCTCTCTTAGCGATATCCTCTTTAGAATTTCGCGTGGTCGACCTCTTTTTCTTCAGCCTGTTGCGTTCCACTTGATAACTTGTTTTAGGATTCTATGTTTCTTCTCATAACGTGACCGATGTATGTTATGTCTCTATTTGGAAGTGGCCAATAGTTATTTTACTAACCACTTTCATTGCATTTTTAACCACTATTTTATTGTTTCCCTCTTCACTTGGACACCTGGTTGGAGAGAGATGTTTGCCCTTGTTACGTTAACTCCAAGGACATGGATGTTATAATGGCAAAAAAAACAAAAAACGCTCTAAATGGAATGGTCCTGTGTTCCGAAAAACCCCAGCTTTGACTCCCGATGGTAAAAGCGACCAAAGGCTACTTGGAGGGGAATTGTAGAAGCAGAAAAGAGTAGCTTGCAGCACAGCTGGGGCACAATACAAAGACTTGCCGCAGACCGTGAGAAGTGGAGAGAACTTGGTGTTGCCCTGCAAGACGGCACAAACTGTATCGAGCAGTCTTCTTCTTCTTCTTCGTTCGCTTCTACCACCAAGACCGCCCCGTGATCCTCCTGAATTTACTCCTGTGGTCCTCGGTAGGTCCCGTGGTCCCTCTGTGGTCCCCGAGAGGACCACACGAGATCCCAGAGAGGACCACAAGAGGTTTAGGGTATCGCAGGGCTTGGGCCTGTATTCTTGGTGGGTCTCAGAAGCGGGATTGCGTGACACCGTGGTTTTCGTTGCACCAGTTTAATCTAGAGTTGGACTTTCTCACCGGAAAACCTCGACGTGTTTTGGCATACCCGTGTATCCCCGCCAGGTGAGAGGTGGTTGCCCATCCAGTCCAACGTTGGACTTTCTCACCGGAAAACCTCAGCGTGCTTAGGATACGCATACATCCTCGCCGGGTTAGAGGTGGTTGCCTATCTAGACTGCCCTGGTCCAGTGTCTCCGACTTCAGCATTTTGCGGTCGTGGCCGCTCCCCTTCCTAGTTGTGCCAGGAATGAGCTTTTGTCTAGGATGACGAATCCTCGCCACTAGTAAGTTTCACCTATGAGCTGAGCCGATTTAGGCATATTATCCCAATATGGGCGTGTTTAGGACGTGACCGACCTCTGGAGTGGAGGTACCGTGGCATGAGTAGCCATCAAGTTTCACCCTTGGTTTAAGCCGGTTTAGGCATATTTCACCAGTATAGGTGTACATCGGACGTGGCCGGCCTCTAGAGCGGAAGTGCCATGGTATGAGTAGCTCTCACCTCGAGACTACTGAATATACCGATTAAGCTTCACTTTATCTTTTCCATCACCTTTTCACATCGGCGCCGCACGGCAACCCCATTCGCACCTTTCTTTACTGGCCGGAAGGAGCCCCGCTAAACGCACAGCAGCTGAAGAATCTCGCCAGCAGCGGTAGGTGAGCTACCAAACATGACTCTCATCTACTCGAAGGGTCTGGTTTTCAGGCGCCAGATATTCGTCTTTGCCCCTTCTCCTGTCAGTTTGAACAGTTCTGCCACGAGAAGGCCATGAGCTGGAATTGACTGTCAGAGACGCACGCCTAGGAGACATTTCATTGGAGTGAAGAGAGTATCCCCCGCCCCATCTCCGGCTATAACAGTCCTTAGAACCTATCGGGCAGTGATTGCTTAGCTGATCACTGTCCAAGTACATGGAGGCATGCTCAGACATTAACCCTTGGACTGATCAGCTCCCACAAGAATGTCAAACTCAGTGTGCTAGGAAGTGTGGCAGAGTTAAAGATGTCAGACTATAAGTAGAAACACATTTCCTTTGTCAATCGCCATAATTGTTGTCAATGTTGTCCTGTCTACCTGGAATCTCCAGTATGATTTTCTTTACAGGCGATGCTGTGAAGATGTTGAGGCACATCATCGTGTCGAGTGACCATCTTGTCCGTATCTGAGTGGAACTAAAGAATAAGGCGGGACGTGTAATACTTCTTTAGCACACTCCACTACCACGAAGACTAGTGATCCATTCCCGTTAAATATGCTAGTTTGTTAATAGCAATTCAAAATTGAGAGATGGGACAGGGTCTTGGTCAGCTGTAGTTCGTTGACCCTGGTGCAAGTTTTTCAGCTATGGGTGGCTTCCCGTCAAATTCCACGGCGCCTTGATGAGAATAATAACTTAGAAAAATATCATGTGTACAAAATCTCATGGACTTTCATTTGCTCTTCCAACAACTCTGAGTTTCCTTACTTTGTCATTCTATGGATCTAAATCTCTAAAAGGAGAATTCAAGGGAGATAATTTGTAACATCTTGAACGTCTCAAGAGGTAGGACACTGTTGTAGAGAGCGAAGAACCAACTAACTCCTCACATCGGCAGGAAAAGTAACACCTCCCCCCCCCCCACCCTTACTATTTTCCTTCAGACTAGTGTCTCAGTCAATCAAGTGCCGCCCGCTCGGCGTGGGCGATCATTTCTCTCCACAATTCCCCGTCTTTAGACTTGATTATGAGATCCGCCGGTGACTTTCTTCCTAGCCACACTGACAGCCCATCTAGTAACTTCTCTCTCTCTCTCTCTCTCTCTCTATATATATATATATATATATATAATATATATATATATATATGTCTTTCTCTGTCTCTTCTTCCTTCAATTTTTCCTGTTGCCACGTGTTCCAATTTTCCTCTTCTCGGAAAATGTCCTACACATCTCGCTAGTCTGCCTCTGATCTTTGCTGTAATTTGCCTTTTAACTTCAGCCTCTCTTAAGACTTCTTCGTTGGTTTTCTTAGCTGTCCATGGTACCTTCAACATCCTTCTTATGAACCACATTTCCATGGCCTCCATTTCTCTCTGTACTCTCTTATTCATAGACCATGCTTCATATCCATAGAACAAAATTGGCTCGATGTAACATTTAAGTAATCGGAATCTTGTTTCCATTGATATGGATCTGTTGCATAAGATGTGTCTCATTTTCTGGAATGCTGACCTGGCCTGAGCACGTCTGCTTTTTATTTCGTTGTGAAATTTCCCATCAGCTGTTATAATTGTTCCTAAGTACTTGAATCCATCAACTTGTTTCAGTTCTGTGACTAGTGTCTCGGCCTGTTAACTTCTGACGCTGTGAATTAGGGTGAGCCTCTCTGCGTCAAGTCCCCACAGGTTTATGAGTTCTTGATTTATACCAGCTTCAGGAGGTCAAAGATTCAGGATGTTCGGGTCCCGCAACGTATCAGCGTTCTTTGCCGTTGTTCAGTGGATTCGATATTCCTTTCTTATACTCGAGGCCGTGCAACTGAGCCCTTTCTTGTCCCAGCCCGTGATAGTCTGCAAGCATCAATACTTTCAAGAACACATTGCCTGATAGTTGAAACAAGGGACACAAACTGTGTGCAAGGCCTTTTGACTGGTTGAAAATCAGCTTAGGGTAGAGTCCCCTATTCTGTGGATTTGGGGAGGGGGGAGGGAGAGAGGGAGAGAGAGAGGGAGAAAGAGAGGGGGAGAGAGAAAGAGAGGGAGAGAGAGAAAGAGAGAGACGGAGAGAGAGAAAGAGAGAGAGGGGGAGAGAGAGAAAGAGAGAGAGATGGAGAGAGAGAGACGGAGAGAGAGAGAAAGAGAAAGACGGAGAGAGAGAAAGAGAGAGAGGGAGAGAAAGAAAGAGAGAGAGGGAGAGAAAGAAAAAGAGAGAGGGAGAGAGAAAGAGAGATGGAGAGAGAGAGAAAGAGAGATAGAGAAACAGAGAGAGAGAAGTAAAATTACAGTTAATAAAACTGATGCACATAATATAATTATCAACAGATAAGAAAGATAATAATTTATTTGGAACTGCTAACAATTCTACAACTTCTCGGATCGGGAGTTGCATTACGACAGCTTTCTCTGAAGACTAGATGTGCCCAACCCTAAAAAAAAACAGAACATTCTTCTCATCACAACCAACCGTCTGGGAGCCCGACCGCA
This sequence comes from Achatina immaculata, assembly GCA_009760885.1. NCBI lineage: Eukaryota > Metazoa > Mollusca > Gastropoda > Stylommatophora > Achatinidae > Lissachatina > Lissachatina immaculata. The sequence continues at coordinate 31,573,481 of CM019693.1, read as the reverse complement.
GAGAGCCAGGCAGGAGAACAAAGCCGTGTGTTATTAGTCGCCCCCACGAGAGGAGAAAGATTTTTGACGTATTCTGAATGACAGCTGTCTTATCAGAGGCGTTACCAGCCCTTTTTATTGTCTCTAATAAACATTTGAACAAAGAGTAAAGTTTACTGAGAAGTTCTTTATTCGTTCATATAAGGTCTTGTCCTGTTCTGTAAGGTCTTGTCTTGTTCATGTAAGGTCTTGTCTTGTTCTGTAAAGTTTTGTCTTGTTCGTGTAAGGTCTTGTCTTGTTCTGTAAGGTCTTGTCTTGTTCTGCAAGGTCTTGTCTTGTTCTGTAAGGTCTTATCATATCGTGTGGGGTCCAAGGCGCTGTATGTTTTGGCAAGCAGGTACCCTTAGCTGACATGCTAGCGCCAGGGTTGGCAAACAATAGCTGACCAAGACCCTGTGCCACCTCTTCTCTCTTGGTACCCGCAGTAGCAGGTCTAGCCTTTTAAAGGGCAGGGAATACCATAGTCCCCACGGTGGTGGATCCTGCTGAAGAAGTACTTCACCCCCCCCTGTTTTTTGCGCACTCAAGGACAAAAAAAGGCCGCCATGATCTGTTCTTAGGCCGGAGCGACGCTGTACCTCGCCATCTTCACAGCATCACCTGCAGAGACACCAGCTCGCAGTTTACAGGGAGATAGAAGAATAAGATACCACAGGACATCATGTCAAGTATTCTCTTGTTTTGTCTTTCCTTGCTTGTCTTGTTTTGTCCTGTCATGTTTTTTTTAGCTTGTCTCGTCTTGTTCTATGAACAAATATGTATCCGTACTACAAGAGCTTAATATTAAAGAAGGCTGGCTAGTAAAGAAGATTAAACAGAGAAAACTTAAATATTTTGGACATATTAAACGCCATGAGAATTTAAAGAAGACCGTCTTGGATGAAGAAAATAAAAAACAAAGAGAGGAAGACCAAGGCGAAGATGGCTGGAAGACATCGTTGATGATCTACGAATGAACGCATCAGCAGCAGGGCATCTTGCTCACAACCGAGAGGCCTACAGGAGAGCTGTTAGGGAGGCAAAGTTCCTCAAGGGACATGCAAATGACTGACTGACTCGTCTTGTATTGCTTTGTTCTGTCTTGCCCTGTTTTTGTCTTGTCTTATCTTGTCTTATCGTCTCTTGTCTTGTCTTGTTTTGTCTTGTCTTGTCCTGTCTTCTTTTATCAAATTACAAATGATAGTGAATCACCTAAGACAGATAAAGATAACCCTGATACACCACGACGACACCTAGGACAGTGTTTCCCAACGTGAGGTACACGCCCCACGGGGGTAATTTGAATATTTGGTGGGGGGGAGGGGGAGCAATTATAATGTATTTATATTATATTATACGTTTTGGAACTTTGTTGACTGCGGGGGTGTGGAGGGAGGGGGCATCAAAATCTTTGTGGCCTGATCCAAAAATGATTGGGAAACATTGATCTACGGGATGTGGTGTTAGTGCCCATATTTTCCTTAAACTGTCGGCACACTGGAGGGTGATGTGGCAAGCAGACTAGAGGGTGATGTGGTCAGCAGACAAGAGGGTGATGTGGTCAGAACACCAGAGAGTGATGTGGTCAGAACACCAGAGAGTGATGTGGTCAGCGGACTAGAGGGTGATTTGGTCAGCGGACTAGAAGGTGATGTGTGTGAAGCCTGGCCCACCTTTCCTTCCCCTGCTCCAGAAGAAGCTAGGCACCCATTTCTACAGCTGAGTGATTGAGCCGCCTCTTGCCTGATTCGAACCACCGACCTTCGCCATGAGAGACTAGCGCACTAACCGCTCCACCACTCAGGCGGCCAAAACAGAGATACACTAAGAATAAAAGTGTAGTTCGCACTTACCTTGGAAGCATGCTGTATGTTCTTGGTAACTCAAGCACGAGATAAGATAAACGTGGAAATGTTAAATGTGGTACCGGATTGTCGGACCAGAACAATCTTTCTTTCACAAAGTTGACATCTGCTGACATTTGAATGTAATAGGCAATTTGGTTTATGGAAATGAAACTATGACAGTAAATGAAACAGAAAACTACAGGCTGAAGACCTTTGTTATTAGAAATCCTACATAGATCCAAGACCTGAAAGTAAGATAGTAAATGAAACAGAAAACTACAGGCTGAAGACCTTTGTTATCAGATATCCTACATAGATTCAAAACCTGAAAGTAAGATAGTAAATGAAACAGAAAACTACAGGCTGAAGACCTTTGTTATCAGAAATCCTACATAGATCCAAAACCTGAAAGTAAGATAGTAAATGAAACAGAAAACTACAGGCTGAAGACCTTTGTTATTAGAAATCCTACATATATCCAAAACCTGAAAGTAAGATAGTAAATGAAACAGAAAACTACAGGCTGAAGACCTTTGTTATTAGAAATCCTACATATATCCAAAACCTGAAAGTAAGATAGTAAATGAAACAGAAAACTACAGGCTGAAGACCTTTGTTATTAGAAATCCTACATATATCCAAAACCTGAAAGTAAGATAGTAAATGAAACAGAAAACAATAAGCTGAAGACCTCTGTTATCAAATATCCTACATATATCCAAAACCTGAAACATCCACAAAACGAAGCTAACATTGACCTATTGATCATAACAAACCATAGGTCAATCGGACGATATGAGTAGATAGCTAAAATAACGGGGAATCGAATACGCCATCTTCTGTCATGGTTTTCTGGGAAGAGGATTTCGAGGTTGGATCTGTAAAGAAAGAAGATTCCATAGTGGATAAAGAACACATGATGAGTATCAGAGGAAGTAAAAATACAAAGAATGAACATATCCCGGACAGAAGAAGAAGAAGAAGAAGATGAAGACAAGAGGTCGTCGATGAACTTCGGCGAAAACAGCTCCGCATATAACTCACTGGCATACGCCAAGAGAGACGTGAAATAGAGGACAATTTGCAAGTAACAAATTGTCTAAAATTTCCTTATCTTTTAAAATAGGATTTAAAAATCTTTTTAAAAAAAGCTTTCTATGTTTCAGTCTCGATCAGAAAGACATAATGGAAGTCAAACAAAGATTAAACTTCTATTGCTCGCAGTAACATCTTGCTATCTGATAGGGCATTTCTTTAGCATAAAAATCGATTAATCGAATTATTAGTCCTGTGAAGACTTACTGTTCTGTCTCAGTGCAAGCATTTATCGGTTAATATTCCGAGGTTAAAATAATCATCCTTAATCAGGTTTACCTGCACTTTCCTGCGCCAATTTTGATATAATCTGGCTTTCGGTTTTGTTGATAATTCTATAGGGATACATTCTTATCTCGACGCTTTTAAAATCTGTGATACTTATCAATTTTTGTGAATCCCTTTTTTTGTGGATAGAGTGATGTATTTTCTAAACGTTTTTTTTTCAGCCTCAGGCAAGTCTAATATTCAGTCAGTCGGCAGTTTTACATGGTAGGCTTAGAGATGAATCCATGTTTTTTTTTTTCATCTGTATGATCTTGTTTTTCTTTTTTTTTTTGTTCTTGTTCTTGTTCTTCTTGTTCTTTCTTTTCTTTCTTTCTTTCTTTCATCCTCCTTTCATCCCGAAATGTTTGTTTAGTAGATAGTCATTTATATATGTATTTAGTTACTTCTGTACTGAGTAAATGGATAAGAGCCAAACGTAAATTTTTTATTTTATGTCTCTCAGCTTCAATGTTAATTATGTTTGTTACATGAACAGCATGTTTGTAGAATGTCTGGAATAGAGTGAAAGATGTATGATAAAGGGCAGAGTGTCAGACGGGCCTGCGTGCCCAATTCTTAACCCTTTTGAAATAAAGATCAATCAATCAATCAATCAATCTTCCTCCAATCTATCTATCTATCTATCTATCTATCTATCTATCTATCTATCTATCTATCTATCTATCTATCTATCTATCTATCTATCTATCTGTCTGTCTGTCTGTCTGTCTATCTATATATCTGTCTGTCTGTCTGTTTGTATGTCTGCCTGTCTGTCTGTTTGTATGTCTGTCTGCATGTCTGTCCGTCTGTCTGTCTCCTTCTTCTTCTTCTTCTTCGGCGTTCACCCTCGACGTTGTGCCAAAGCTGTTCAACTTGGGCTTGACGTATTTCTGAGACAGGGTTCGCCTTCCCACTGTGATCCCTATTCACCTGGCCATACCCCTGCCTGTTTCCCTGGGAGAGTCACACGGAGCTTAACAGGCTCTTGGTTGCCTATAGTTCTCCAAACATGACGCAAGAAGTCAGCCATGGATCGATTGGCCATTGTCTCATCCGGTCTGAGTAGCGAGTTTTCGTTCATGAGATCCAGTGTTGGCAGACATCGACGATCATGCTTCTAGAAATTCTGATCTTCTTGATATATCTAATCAATTCAGTTGCTTTTCTTTTCAAGTGCCGCTTAATCAGATGGTTCTAATAGTTTTTTTTTTCTTTCTGTCTTCCTCTGTCTCTTACTTGTATAGATTTTTGCGTGATTGTCTGGTTCTCTGACTTCTGTGTTCTCATGACATGACCAGTTAATGTTATGTTCTTTAATTTCTGTGTTCTCGTGGCATGTCCAGCTATTGCCTGGTTCTTTAATTTCTGTATTCTCATGACACGTCCAGTGATTATAAGGTCATCTAATTTTTGTGTTATTATGACACTTGATGTGATTGTCAGGTTATCTAATTTATGTGTTCTTATGACACTTGATGTGATTGTCAAGTTATCTGCTTCTTCTTCTTTTTCTTCGTTCGCTTCTACCACCAAGACCGCACTGTGATCCTACTAAATTTACGCCTGTGGTCTTCGTTAAGTCCCGTGGTCCCCCGTATGGTCCCCGAAAGGACCACAAGAGGTTCATAGTATCGCAGGGCTTCAGGTTGTGTTCTTGGTGGGTCAAAGAAGTAGATTGCGTGACACCGTGGTTTTCGTTGCATCAGTTTAGTCTAGAGTTGGACTTTCTCTCCGGAAGACCTCGACGTGTTTAGAATATCAGTGCATCCCCGCTGGGTGAGAGGTGGTAGCCCACCCAAGCCAGAGTCGGACTTTCTCACCGGAAAACCTCGATGTGTTTTGAGATACCCGTGTATCACCGTCGGGTGAGAGGTGGTTGCCCATCCAGTCCAATGTTGGACTTTCTCACCGGAAAACCTCAGCGTGATTACGATATGCATACATCCCCGCCGGGTGAGAGGTGGTTACCTATCTAGACTGCCCTGGTCCAGTGTCTCCGACTTCAGCATTTTGTGGTCGTGGCCGCTACCCTTCCTAGTTGTGACCAGGATGGAGCTTTTGTCCAGGAGGACGAATCCTCACCACTAGTGACTTCCACCCCTGGGTTGAGCCGGTTTAGGCATATTATCCCAGTATGGGCGTGTTTAGGACGTGACCGAAAACTAGAGCAGAGGTACCGTGACATGCTTAGCCTTCAAGTTTCACCCCTGGTATGAAGCGGTTTAGGCATATTTCACCAGTATGGGTGTATATCGGGCGTGACCGACCTCTAGAGCAGAGGTGGCGTGACATGCCTAGCCATCAAGTTTCACTCCTGGTGTATGCCGGTTTAGGCATATTTCACCAGTGTAGGTGCATTTCGGACGTAGCCGGCCTCTAGAACAGAGGCGCCGTGGTATGTATAGCTCTCGCAGCGATACTACTGGACATACCGATTAAACTGTATCCTTTCTTTCACCTTTTCACATCGGCGCCGCACAGCAACCCTTACTTCTTTTCCGTAGTTTCTTCCTTGACCGGGAGGAGCTTCACTCCACGCGCGGCATCCGAAGAGTCTAGCCAGCAGTGTCTTAACCTCTGGGTTAAGCCGGTTCATGCATTTCCCCCGATATGAGTGCGCTTAGGACGTGGCCGATCTCAAGACCGGAGGTGCCGTGATTTAACTGTTTGCTTCGCTTTATCCTTTCTACCACCTTTTCGGCAGTGGTGCCGCGCGGCAACCCCATTTGTACCTTTCTTCACTGGCCGAGAGGAGCACCTCTCCACGCACGGCAGCTGAAGAATCTCACGAGCAGCGGTAGATGAGCTACCAAACGTGCCTCTCATCTACCCTAAGTGTCTGGTTTTCAGGCACCAGATATTCGCCTTCGCCCCTTCTCCTGTCAGTTTAAACAGTTCTGCCACAGGAAGGCCAGGAGCTGGACTTGGCTGCCAGAGGCTGTTTGAGACGCACGCCGTTGGAGTGGAGAGAGAATTCTCCACCCTACCTCCGGCAATAACAGTCCTTAGAACCGTCAAGTTATCTAATTTCTGTGGTATCATGACAGGTCCAATGATTGTCAGGTTCTCTAATTTTATGTGTTCTCACGACAGGTCTAGTGATTGTCAGGTTCTCTAATTTCTGTGTTCTCACGACAGGTCTAGTGATTGTCAGGTTCTCTAATTTCTGTGTTCTCACGACAGGTCTAGTGATTGTCAGGTTCTCTAATTTCTGTGTTCTCACGACAGGTCCAGTGATTGTCAGGTTCTCTAATTTCTGTGTTCTCATGACAGGTCCAGTGATTGTCAGGTTCTCTAATTTCTGTGTTCTCACGACAGGTCTAGTGATTGTCAGGTTCTCTAATGTCTGTATTCTCACGACAGATCCAGTGATTATCAGATTCTCTAATTTCTGTGTTCTCATGACAGAACCAGTGATTGTCAGGTTCTCAATTTCTCACAACAGGTCCAGTGATTGTCAGTTTCTCTTCTATCTTCTCATGACAGATCCAGAGACTTCGGATTCTCTAAATTATATCTTCTAATGACAGGATAAAGGAGTTTTAATGGTCTTTTTCTTTTTGGTCTTGATTAGATTTCGAGATTTTATAAACTCCTCTGAAAGCTGATTCCTTTGTTTTCCCGACTTGTCCAGTTTATATGTTGCACCTTTCTCCTAAAAGCACGTTTCCTTTGCGCTCTATGTTTTGTTTCATCTGCTCATTTATAGTGCAAACTTCAGAAACAGTAATGGGCAGGAACCACTCCGTTGCAAAGAATGAAGCAAATGGATAACTCTTCAAATTGTCAGAGAAGTACACCCCACCTCTCCCAGTCCCCAATTTCCTCTCAGACAAGCGTTTCGGCCCTTTCTTCTTCTAATGCTCAGAGCGGACCATGACACCTTGAAGTCTGTGAGTTGTTGGTTTATGGTAAATAGAAGTCTGTGAGTTGTTGGTTTATGGTAAATAGAAGTCTGTGAGTTGCTGGTTTATGGTAACTAGAAGTCTGTGAGTTGCTGGTTTATGGTAAATAGAAGTCTGTGAATTGCTGGTTTATGGTAACTAGAAGTCTGTGAGTTGCTGGTTTATGGTAAATAGAAGTCTGTGAGTTGCTGGTTTATGGTAAATAGAAGTTTGTGAGTTGTTGGTTTATGGTAAATAGAAGTCTGTGAGTTGTTGGTTTATGGTAAATAGAAATCTGTGAGTTGTTGGTTTATGGTAAATAGAAGTCTGTGCGTTGTTGGTTTATGGTAAATAAAAGTCTGTGAGTTGTTGGTTTATGGTAAATAGTAAAAATCATAATGAGTAGACTTCGTAGAAGAAAAAGTCAGTATGGTCCAAGCTGGTTTCAGGCAAGGAAGAGGATCAAGAGATCATATACTCAATATAAGATTAATAAAACAGAAATGCAGAGAATTTAATGTGAATCTATATATAGCCTTTATAGATTACTCAAATGCATTTTATGGTGTACAACACCAGAAACTTTGGGAAATAATGGAAAAAAATGGGATTTCCAACATATCTGATATAATTAACATCACTGCTGTATCTAGACCAACAAGCAGCAGTAAGATTAAATGGTGAAACAACAACTTGGTTTGACATAAAACAAGGGGTACGTCAGGGGTGCATATTGTCACCTTACTTATTTAACTTGTACACTGAAAATATAATGAGCAAGGTTAGAGAAGATGTAGACAAAGAATATTACGATGCCATAACAATTGGAGGTTATGAAATACCAGAGATTAGATATGCTGATGACATAGTATTACTGTCCACAACACAAAAAGGAATGGAAAAACTAATTATGTCAGTCCGTAAGAATAGTGAAGAGCAAAACCTCTATCTTAATGCAAAGAAAAAAAACTAAATTGATGACAACTGACAAAACAAACAAGACAGCTAATATATGTATCAATGAGGAAAAACTGGAAGAAGTGGAGAGTTTTGAATATCTTGGATCACAACTAACTAATAATGGAGATACAATGAGGGAAATTAAAAGCAGGACATCTATCGCTCTTCAGAAAATAAAACAACTAAAGAATCTGTGGAAAGGAACAGACAGAACTACAAAAATAAGATTTTTAAGGGCGTGCATCTTTCCCATCGCAACATATGCCTGTGAGACCTGGACACTTAACAAAACAGCAGAGAAACACATAAATGCCTTTCAATGTGAATGCTACAGAAGAGTTCTTCAAATACAATGAACACAAAAAAGAACAAATGTATCTATACTAAAAAAGGTAAAGGTAATCCTGTCATGCCTTAGAGGCACATTAGGGATATGGTGTTAGTGTACATATTTTCCTTGACCTGTCAGCATAGTAGAGGGTGATATGGTCAGTATCACGCCTGGCGGCCTTTCCTTCCCCAACTCCAGAAGAAGTCGGGTACCCATTTCTACAGCTGGGTGACTGGGGTGCCTCCGACCAGATTCGAACCCCCGACCTTCGCCATGAGAGACCAGTACACTAACCACTTCGCCACTACAAGAACTTAATAATGAAGAAGATTGGCTAGTAAAGAGGATTAAACAGAGAACATTTAAATATTTTGGACATATTAAACGTCATGATAACCTAGAGAAGACCTTCTTGGAAGGGTGCATAATGGGAAAAAAGAAAGAGAGGAAGACAAAGGCGATGATGGCTGCAAGACATCGTTGACGATCTGCAAATGGATGCAGCAGCGGCAGGCCATCTTGCTCACAACCGAGAGGCCTACAGGAGTGCTGTTACGGAGGCAAATTTCCGCAAGGGACATGCAGATGAATGAATAATGAGATGTCTGTGAGTTGTTGGTCTATAGTAACTAGAAGTCTGTGAGTTGTTGGTCTATAGTAACTAGATGTCTGTGAGTTGTTGGTCTATAGTAACTAGAAGTCTGTGAGTTGTTGGTCTATAGTAACTAGAAGTCTGTTAGTTGTTTGTCTATAGTAACTAGAAGTCTGTGAGTTGTTGGTCTATAGTAACTAGAAGTCTGTGAGTTGTTGGTTTATGGTAACTAGAAGTCTGTGAGTTGTTGGTTTATGGTAACTTAGTCTTAAAAAAAAGATGAGGATGTTGTCCTGGAATGGAAAAGGCGTCCTTATTCTCATCTACGTTTATTCTCATCTACGTTTATTCTCATCTACGTTTATTCTCATCTACGTTATTCTCATCTACGTTATTCTCATCTACGTTTATTCTCACGTGGCCTCGTCCTCAATTCTGAGCTCTTCTCTATGAGAGTATATTTGTATGTCAAGGACACATACAATATAAAACATCGCCAACTACACATACGAATCCCATATTCTGTACAAAAGTAATTCATCACGTGCTTAAAGGAGCACTGAGCAGTTAGCAAAGACGAATTCCATTTCCTGCTGCGCAAACTTCACATGAAACTAGTCACGACTGAAAATCAAACACTTCTCATAATTTCAAGTATCAAAACATAAATAAGGGGGACAAAAACTTGCTGTCTGCCAAATGAAATCTCATTTTAAAACCTAAAATAACCATACAGAGCTGTCTGTTGCGGCTCTTTGAATATTCAAGAAGTGTTAAAAGTGCGCTGAAAAGAAAGTAGTCGATAGGTAACAATTTTCGTTAATCTTCGTAATTGGAGATCGGATGTCAGGTAGGAATTTGGTCATGATTTTTTTTTGTCAGTGCAGTGGCACTTGCTACAATAATTTCTCCTGAGTGATTCGATTTAGCACTTAAGGTTGCGTTTTTTTTCTCCCTATCTCCCTGGCAGTTGTTCAGTCCCGGTCAGGACAATAAAGACAGACAGCACAGACAGGACTTGAAGTAATCAGACACTTGAAATGTGTCATCATTAGGTGACAAATTGCTCACATCCAACACTCTAGTAAAATGTTTAGAGTTCATTTTATCCTTTTGCACTAAACAATTTTTTCTACCATAATTTCAACAGTTGTTAATTGTGGCCAATTTCACGATTTTTTTAAAGGGGCGGGGGGGGGGGGGGAACTTTAAAAAAAAACTTTTCCTGCTTTTGTGTATGTGTGTGTGTGTGTGTGTTTTTAACTTTGGAAAATTTAGGTTGGTACAAGGCTGTAATTATCGTACCGTCTGTTTGGACGTCTTTGCTGTCTGTCAAAATGAGTCACATAAACTTGCATACAACGGGTCATGATCTGGCCAGGGTAAACTAAATAAACATGGCAAACAAGAAACCAACTCCTGCGATGAGTTCCTTACGCTCAGCCGTCTAAACAAGTGGACGGTCGCTTCCGTGAGTCCCATCGTCAGCACTTCTTCATGTGTGTCCCACATATCCATTGTGGGTTTTTTTCTCCCGCATATGGTTCTTTCGTGGGGCCAGGTTTGGGTTGTTGGATCTCTGTAGAAATTGGATCTCTGTAGAAAGTCCAGGTGTGGGTTGTGGGATCTCTGTAGAAACTCCAGGTGTGGGTTGTGGGATCTCTGCAGAGAGTCCAGGTGTGGGTTGTGGGATCTCTGTAGAAAGTCCAGGTGTGGGTTGTGGGATCTCTGTAGAAAGTCCAGGTGTGGGTTGTGGGATCTCTGTAGAAAGTCCAGTTTTGGGTTGTTTGGTCTCTGTAGAAAGTCCAAACCTGCAAGATGTGTTCTGGGCCCGAAGACAGCTTTGGCGTGTGCGGAGTTGAGTTTAAACCAGTAGACGGGCTTGTAATATGCATTCTTGTGTAAAACTTACGTACGCGCGGAGTTAGTGCCTTAAACGTATATATGTGACTGTCAGAATGTTTCCATCCCATATTAGCGTGCAGTCGTAAATGGGACACCAAAACTGCACCCCTCCAAATATATCAACACAGGTTCTAACCCCTTCATCTATGTCCAGTTTGCTACCCTATGAATTTTACCTAATATGAAGAAACAGACACCTTAACATAACACATTTTCACATACATAATTAACAACGCATAACTACGTGATCGATCAAGGAAACTAATAATCAGTTTAATCACAAGACACAAAGCATATCACATACAATATACGACAACTGAGAACCGCGAGAACTGTAGCATCACGATCAAGAACATGCAACAAGAAAAAAGGTTAGATACTTGAATCTCAAGCCAACTCGACGCAGTATCTGTCACAATATGTCTTCTTCTTGTTCTTCTTGTTCTTCGTACGCATTGTCTGTCTATATCTGCAGTATATTTTTATCTTGGATAAAATTTCACTGTTTTTTGTAACTCATGTACAGCTTATCATCTTTAGTGGTTTCACTGGGCCAGTAATTATTTCTCAGTGTCTCGTAGTTGATGCAGTTTTGGAGGATATGTTCCACAGTTTGGGGCACCTGGGCACATGTACATAGATTAGTAGTACCAACCTTAAACTTTGTATATACATGACTTCGAAGTCGGTTGTGTCCTGTTCGGAGACGGAAAATGGTGACTTGTTCCTTTCTGTTTAGCATGTGATGGTGTTTGTGGCTTCCTGTAGGTTTTTATCATGCTTTTCTTTGATTATAGGTGATTGGTATGTCTGGTTGCTCCATTTCAGTGCCCTCTTTGGCCAGACGGTCAGCTTTCTCATTGCCTTGTATCCCACAGTGGGAGGGAATCCATTGCAAAGTGACTCCGTGTTGTAAGCCAGTCTTTAACAAGGCATCTTTAAGATCTGGTAGTTTGTTGCACTGAAAAGCTTCCAGTACTGATCTTGCATCTGTGAGAATTACTACGGGGCATGTATCAATTCTGGAGTCTGATAGTTTTTCAACTGCAGCAATAATTGCCCTAACTTCTGCATCATAGTTGTTGCAGTATTTTCCAGTGGGTATGGAAATTTGTCAGTGGTGTTGTTTGAATATTCAGTATGTTCTCCTGCCCCTCCATTCTTTATGGCATTGTGTGCAGATCCATCTGTATACACACGTATCCAGGTGTCACATGGATATTTATCATCTAGCACACTAAGTGTGGCCGTTGATCTTACAAGACTGCTTTGAATCTCACTATTCTGCACACTTTTCACTTAAGTCTGAATAGTTATTTGTGTATAATAAAATATGAACTGACGAGTAAGTGTACAATATCTTTCACAGTCTCCGTCAGGTACCACTACTGATATAAAAGGACGCGGTGATGATGCTCGTGAAAATCTTTTACCACATTAACAAGGTGAAGTACTTGGGTTCCTACGACTTGCGGTCACTGTAAACACATTTTGGGTACATTACTCCTGTCCTATGACTTGCAGTCACTGTAAACGCATGTTGGCCTGATGAATGAAGCTATTTATTTTAAACCATCCTAATGCCAAGTTATTGAATCTCTCCTTCAGGGGATGGCTTACAGAGCTGAGGAATTTCTTTCCCAAGCTCATGACCTTTGTGTCTCTACGTTCTTTTAGCTCTTGAACAATATTTCCTGCATTTCTACTATTGGTGTGGACCTCATGGCACCTGTGATAAACCATAGTGACTGATTTTGTACCTTGTCTAGATTATGCAGCATAGTGTTTGATGCTGTGCACCAAGATGTTGAGCCATATTTTAAATGTGGTAGTATACTTTGCTGATATACATTCTTGAGGATTCTTTCACTGGGTCCCCATTTGGTTCCATTCAATTTTCTTAATATGGCTAGTTTTCTTCTGGCTTTTGCTTCTGCACTGCTAATGTGTTGCTTCCAGGTCAGTTTTGAGTCAAGAGTCACTCCTAAGTAAGTGGGTTGGTTGTCCATCCTTAAGGATATTTCATTTAAAAAGATCTTACCTGCTTTCTGTTTAGATGAGAGAGTGACCAGAGTGGTACTTCATTTCTCTGTGTTAATACTTACACACCATTTGTTTGTCCATGATGTCAAGATGTCTGCTGGTCTTTGGAGTCTCTGTGTAGCAACTGTCGCATATTCATCTGTATACAACATGACCAGATCATCTGCATACAGTGCCGCCTTGATTCCATAGGGAAGTTCCTTGACCAGGTCATTAATGAATACCAGGAATAGGTAGGTGAAAGGACCATGTGGCAGTAGTACTTTCTGGCTTTTATGTCCATCCATTACTACTCTAGCTCTTCTATTGTGTAAATAGGACTTTATCCAGTTGTACAGTCTTCCATTCACATTGCAGTTTCTTAGATTCCACAGCAGACCCTTTTTCCATAATTTTTCAAAGGCTTTCTTCAGGTCTATCCACGCTGCTAGTACAAGGTTTCTTTCTTGGAATCCATCCTCAGTCTCTTGACAGAGATAGGTTACTTGATCTTCTGTACTGTAGTGCTACCTAAATCCTGCTTGTTGTGGAATGAGAAGGTTTTCACTTTCTAGGTACCATGTTATACTCAGATCAATGATACATTCCATTGTTTTGCAGAGGCAGCTAGTGAGACTGATTGGCCTGTAGTTGGAGGCCGTATCACTGTTTTTCCCTGGCTTTAGCAGTGATACTTTGGTTGCTTCCTTCTAGATTTGAGGTAACTTACCTGTGTTCCAATACATATTGAAAATATCCAACAGCTTTCCCATTGTTGCCATTCCCAGGTTCTTGATCATTTCATTGGACACTCCATCTTGTCCTGGTGATTTCCTTGGTTACATTTTACTGAATGCTAGGTCTAACTCGCTGCGTGTGATTGGTGCATCCATGACCTCCACTTTTCTGACTTGTTCCTCTTCTTTCTGTGGGTCAATGCGCACTGCACGCTCTTTCTCTGGATGGATATCAATGTTGCAGTCCTGTGCAAATATGCGAGCAAAGTGATCTGCTACCTGCTTACCTGTAAGAGTTTTCCCATCTTCTATTAGTGTAATCTTTGTACTTCTTCCAGTACTCTCATCGTTTAGCTGTTTGATTAGTTTCCACAGTTTCCTTCCATCCTTTTCAAAGTTTAGGGACTCTGTTTTCTCTCTCCAACCTTCCCATCTGGCTTGCAGTTTGGCTCTCTGAAATTTGGCCTTAGCGTGTTGGTAATTACTGTGGTGTCACAATATATGATTCTCGTAATAACTATACTTCTACACCAAAATGGCCCTTCTTCAAAAGAAGGCCTCGTTAAGTCATCTAATGTTCAGTAATATATATATATATAAATTTATTTATTCACAAAATCAAGCTACGACAACAAAATCGTGAGTTACTATCAAAATACTCTGCAAACAGTTCTACTAGTACTAACTCATATTATTTTTCTTCTTCTTCTTCATACACACACTGGCGATGATGCGTGTTACCCTGATTTTTTAGATGCCTCTTTTGGCTGGGTACCTCCGACTTCAGCACCTTTCCTTGCTATGGCAGACTGTGGTCTTGCTCGGACTGACATGAAGACAGTGGTGTAGGCTGGCCTGGCCAAAACTTTGTTTTCCAGCCTCTGGTGGCTGTACTTAAGCCCCTTCTTCACGTCACATCCAGCATGCAACGCTGGCTGGCCAGACGGCTATGAGACAGTTCCACAGAGACTCCGACTTTGGGATGAGAAATCTGATGAATGCCTCAACGATATCCATTCCCCGCCACCTATAGTCTGCTGGCTCTGTTTTGTTTATATCATTCTGACAGCCATTGTTGTCACGTACTGGATTCATTGGTTTCACATCAGACTTTCCTCATCCCCGCCGGCGATCTCCATGTCCCCATCTGTCCACCAACCTGACATTACATTTGACAAAAACAACAATTACAATTAATGTTGATTGCTACAGGTTTCTGGGCTACAGAAGTAGGTCAGAGTTTTTAAGCAGAGATCTATGTTCCCTGTCTCACAAAGACTATGTTAAGATAAGTGTGTTGTTAACAGAGGTCCCTGGGGTAGTACTAGCTCATGAAATTCATATCAAATTGCGCAGTTTTCATGACTGCACCTGACAAATCGCAAAATTAATAACACTCAAATGAAATAAGCAGCTTACTTCATCAACCTGTGACATCACAGTAATGTGAATGAAAACTTGTCTTCTTCTTCTTCTTCGTTCGCTTCTACCACCAAAACCGCACTGTGATCCTACTGAATTTACGCCTGTGGTCCTCGTTAGGTCCCGTGGTCTCCACAAGATCCACATAAGGACCACAATGGGTTCAGAGTATCACAGGGCTTTAGCCTGTATTCTTGGTGGGTCTCGGAAGCGAGATTGCGTGACACCGTGGTTTTCATTGCACCAGTTTAGTCTAGGGTTGGACTTTCTCACCGGAAGACCTCGACGTGTTTAGGATATCAGTGCATCCCCGCTGGGTGAGAGGCGGTAGCCCACCCAGGCCAGAGTTGGACTTTCTCACCGGAAAACCTCAGCGTGATTAGGATACGCAAACATCCCCGCCGGGTGAGAGGTGGTTGCCTATCTAGACTGCCCAGGTCCAGTGTCTCCGACTTCAGCATTTTGTGGTCGTGGCCGCTACCCTTCCTAGTTGTGACCAGGATGGAGCTTTTGTCCAGGAGGACGAATCCTCGCCACTAGTGACTTCCACCCCTGGGTTGAGCCGGTTTAGGCATATTATCCCAGTATGGGCGTGTTTGGGACGTGACCGACCTCTAGAGCAGAGGTACTGTGACATGCATAGCCTTCAAGTTTCACCCCTGGTGTGAGCCGAATGAAAACTTGTGACATTTCTTATATGAATAACGAACACAGGCAAAGTACACATGCGCATAAATTCCGTAAAAATTCTCATGTAACATCTGAACACATACGTGATTAACGATACAACAATGGACAAGTTCACTGAAATGACAAGTTTGGCAAGTTCACACAACAATGGCAAATGATAAGTTTCATTGCGCACGTAACATATAATAAAACAATGTGAATGTCAATTTAAATCAAATGCAATCAAACAACGTATCAATCTGGCGATGAAATCAGTAATGATGAGTTACGATAACACTCATTTAAATACTTCTATATAACACTGAAACGTTTAACAGTTCACCACAAACTGCAATTTCATTACATAAACTCAAAGCACACTAATTCTAGTAACACAACTTTCAGCTGAATTCACACACAACAAACATTTACACATGCCACAACTTACACAACATGAGGGAGGTGCAGGTGGAAATCATCGCAGGAGACAATACTACAAAATATACTCTAATCCGTAAGACAATAAGACAATAACGATAACACGCTACCTCACCTGCTCGAAGCCTGAAAATTATTTCTATTTCAATTTTCGGTTAACAGATTGTTAGAAATGTGTAAGAATAATTTTTGGTGCACCTCGTGTTGCAAACAAATCAGAGACAGTTCCCCGAATGTACGTAGAAGGTACTTTTAACACTAGGTAGACTGTGGTGGGTCAGAGCCGAGCTGGAACCCACGCTTGGTCTTGATAATCAGAGTAGTATTACCTCTTGTGGTCATCTCGAGGATCTCCTTTCGGAGACCACACGAGGGACCACGGGACTTAACGAGGACCACGGGCGTAAATTCAGTAGGATCACAGGGCGGTCTTGGTGGTAGAAGCGAAAGAAGAAGAAGAAGAGTATTATTTCTGCAGTCCCTATGTTGGAAAATTTTAGACATGGAAGAACGTGATTTTTTTTTTCAGTTCATGACTCGTATTAGTTCAAGATTAAGGCTTTGTTTATGATAACCATGTTCTAGATATAACGCAAGTTTCATAATGTTCTGAATTATTTTTCTGTTTTGCTCTTCAAAGGCGAAAAAGATCTACAATAAAATAAAGCAAACGCGAAAAGAAGATGGACGTTCCCTGCCCATCGTGCTCTAACCTTACGGAAGTCACGGAAAGAGAACAAAGACGTGACCTAATTGTCAGCGATCAGGTACTGGAACAACTTTCCTTCATAAATTTTGTTATTCTGACCGGATCTGTGAGTTTCCTGGGGGTCATATTTAACTTAATAAACATCAGCGTGTTCTTGAGACTCGGGTTTAAGGACCCGCTGAATATTACCTTATTTAGTTTGTCCATAGCAGACACTGGGGCGCTGTTGCCTCTAGTGTGGATTAGCGTGTGTAACAATCCTCTGGTGGAGGAGAAGCTCAGTTATTTGGACGTCCAAGGGGTCCAGCATCTGACAGCTGGCTGGCCCCACGTGTGCTTCAGTCGCATCGCCGGCCTGCTGACCGCGTTCATAACCTTCGAGAGACATCTCTGCGTCGCTCTGCCTCTAAAGGCCAAGAATATCATCACCCACAGAAGACGCGTTATCGTCGTAGTCGTTATCTTCGTCGTCATGGTAGTCGGCGTTGTTCCTACATATTTTGGGGCAGGACTTGGCCCCGTTTTTAATTCCGACACAAACAGGACCAAAATCGGTTTAGTTTACTACAAGCACGGGACGGAAATAGAAAACGTGGCCATATTATTTTCAGCGTTCACTCAGCTCCTGGCTTTTGTCGTGATTACCATCTCCACGCTTGGACTGGTCCAAGTTCTTCGCCAGAAATCCAAATGGCGCCAGTCGATGACGAGGGCGAACCAGAGCTCGGCCTTGTCTTCTCGTGACGCCAAGGCCGTGAAGCTGGTGATAACCATTGCCGCCATCTTCATAACCAGCTACTTGCCAATATGTGCCAGCTTAATAGGAATGCTCAGTTACAAAGAGTTCACAATGGTGGGAGTCTACCGGAACTTGCTGTTGGCTTGTGCCACAATTTTCTTCTGTTTAGAGGCTATAAATTCTTCCGTGAACTTCTTCGTGTACATAGCCATGAACGCTAAATACAGGGAAATGTGCTTGTCAGTTTTCAAAAGGGACAAAAGTTTAAAGACCTCATCCATTTTTGTTCATTCTTGAAATCCGCCCAGTTTGCCAACGTAGATCTCGCTTTTATTTAGTCATGTTATGTTCTATAATAGTTATCGTATTTAAAACGAAATCAGTAATATTGGAAGCTTCATATTCTTTTACCATAATGAAAAGATGTAAATAAAAGTTCCTCTTGTTTTAAAATACACGCTTTTGTAACCGCTGTTCACATAAACATATTCGTACGCTTTAGAATATCAAATTCGGTTTCAAGCAAGTGTAACTTAATATGATCAAAGTGCTATGTACATAAAGAACATCGAGACCTTGTAATAAAACCCATCTCATCCATAGGACAGAAATCTAAGTCTGGCGAAGGTTAAACTGTAAAATTAACGAAACTTTCAGCGCGTGGGTCACAGCATTTTTGCGTTCATTAACAGCAGCGGTTTTGTGTTTAGTGCGCCTGTCTGCCGATCAAAATGTCCCTGGTTCGATTTCTCAGTCGCGTGGCTTTTTTTTTTTTTCGAACCGCCTGGCCCCAAGGTAAACAAAAACTAAAAAAGAAAATTGGTACCTTGGGGTTTCCCTAGGAAAACGGAGACAGCAAGGACAGGTGCTGGCCTCTTTACCTGAAATTCTTGTAGTGGCCTAGAAATGTGATTGCGCTGCTTGTAACAGGTGCCCAAGAAAGCTGCCCGAGACTTGCCTGAAATTTGACGTTGGTTTTTAAAAAGTGACGTAAATGACGTCACTAAAAGTTTCAGTTAGGATTCCAAGAAACCTTGGAGAGGCCGTGGTTGCGGCCGGTTGTGTGAGCTGTGGTTGCGGCCGGTTGGGTGAGCTGTGGTAGCGGCCGGTTATGTGAGCTGTGGTAGCGGCCGGTTATGTGAGCTGTGGTAGCGGCCGGTTATGTGAGCTGTGGTAGCGGCCGGGCGTGTGAGCCGTGGTAGCGGCCGGTTGTGTGAGCCGTGGTTGCGGCCGGTTGTGTGAGCCGTGGTTGCGGCCGGTTGGGTGAGCTGTGGTAGCGGCCGGTTGTGTGAGCTGTGGTAGCGGCCGGTTGGGTGAGCTGTGGTAGCGGCCGGGCGTGTGAGCCGTGGTAGGATGTAGTTGTGTTGTCCTCGTCCCTGTGTGTTCTGCGATGACGGAAAGACTGATGTGTTTCAGTTTCTTGTGTTCTTGGCCCCTTCGTGGACACGAGTTTGCCATGATGGAATTGTACCATCTGGGTATGTTTTGTTTGGCTGCCAACCAGTGATAAGTTGTTAACGAACTTCAGCCGTTATTGAGCTTCATCATCATCATCATCATCATCATCGTTACACATTAAAACGCCTCATGTGTTCTGTTGGACCATCTTACTCAGTGCTATGCGTCGACTGTCCTACACTGATGTGAGATGTCCTGCCTAGTGTCCCAGCAAAGCTTGTGCCTGCCAGGATCTGAGTGTTGCCTTGGCTGTGACTTTGTGTAAGCAATAACCCCCAAAAAAAAAATAATAACAAACATCTCATGTGGAACGGGTAAAGGATCTCTTCATTAGCCCTAGGGCATGCAGATGTCACGGGACACGTGCATGTTGTAGCTAGGAGCACACCACAATAGCCGTCAAATCAAATAATCGCTGTCTCTGTTATTTTTGATCATCAACTGATGAAAGTTGCGCCTGCCGTGGCGATGCTGAAGACTGGCACGTCACAGTTAACGTTGCTACACACTTTCAGGCCAGCAGAAGCGCTACCCACAGAGCCAGCCGTCCGGCGAATCCAGAAAACTGCACATTATTTTTCAGGGAGTTATTGACCTTGTACCACAAATTTGATACTCAGAAAGTTATCGACCTTGTACCACAAATTTGATACTCAGAAAGTTATTGACCTTGTACCACAAATTTGATAGTCAGGAAGTTATCGACCTTGTACCACAAACTTGATAGTCAGGAAGTTATCGACCTTGTACCACAAACTTGATAGTCAGGAAGTTATCGACCTTGTACTACAAACTTGATAGTCAGGAAGTTATCGACCTTGTACCACAAACTTGATAGTCAGGAAGTTATCGACCTTGTACCACAAACTTGATAGTCAGGAAGTTATCAACCTTGTACCACAAACTTGATGGGTAATCCTTTCCTTGTCCTCGACACGAGATTAAAACCCTTTTGTAACTGCATGAATTCTACACCACAATCTCCGGGTAGCTCCTGGGACTCAAGTTTGAACTCCAGCATCATCAGCCTGACTGTATGTCTTCTATACATCGACCAGGTTCATCATCATCATCATGTGCCGTGCGACTGGCGTTGACTATTATGCTTCTTCAGAGTACCGGATCCTTTATGCAGGCCATCAGCTCAGTTGGTGATCTCCTCTCACACCATCCCGTCAGACTGTCCAGTATCATTTCTCTTGGTCTTCCTCTTGATCTTCTTCCTTCTATTTTTCCTGTTATAATATTTTCAATGCCCCCTCTTCTCATTGCATGTTCTATGAAAGTACATTGTCTCTCTCTTATCTTTTTTGACAAGGTTTTTTGTCTCTCCAGCTCTTCTCATACATTCTTCATTAGTTATTTTTGCTGTCCAGGGGATTCGCAACATTCTTCTAATAAACCACATTTCTGCTGCTTCCAATGATTTTTGTGCAGACTTGCCTATTGTCCATGATTCACTTCCATATAACAAGATAGGTTCAATATAGTATTTTAGGACTTGTTTTCTAACATTCATTGATAAAGATGTGTTGGTTAATATGTTTCTCATTCTCTGAAATGCAGTCTTTGCTTGGCCTATTCTGTTCCTAATTTCTGTTCTGCATTTCCCATCTGAAGTTATTACTGCTCCAAGGTATTTGAATTTCTGCACCTGCTTTAGAATGGTTCCGTTTAATTTAATACTGCATGCTGGTGGATTCTGTTTCTTAGATATAACCATAGTCTCTGTCTTTTTTATGTTCAAAGTAAGGCCTTTCTGTTCACTTTCTTTGGCGACTTTATCCAAGAGATTTTGCAGGTCTTGTTGGTTCTCAGCTATCAGTACTGTGTCGTCAGCATACCGAAGGTTGTTAATATTGTATCCTCCAATTTTTATGCCTGGTTCTGTGATGATTGTTCTTAGAATATTCTCGCTGTACAGAGAAAAAAGGTCTGGAGATAGTACACATCCTTGTCGCACCCCTTGTTTTATAGGTTGATATTTTCCAATTCTATTTTCAACTCGAACTGCTGCTTCTTGCTGCCAGTATAGATGTTTTACAATCCTCATGTCTTTGCCGTCTATACTGATGTCTTTAAGCATTTTAATAATTTAATTATGTTTCACCTTGTCAAATGCCTTGGTGTAATCAATGAAGCATAAGTAGGGATCTTTCTGTACTTCTAAAGCTCTTTCTGTTAGTGTTCGTAAAGCATAAATGGCATTGTGTGTTCCCTTTCCTTCAACAAATCCAAACTGTTCATCTGCTATTTCCATTTTTATCTTTTTCCTTGTTCTTCTCATAATTATTCTCAGAAATAGCTTCGTTATGTGACATGAGAGGCTGATAGTCCGGTGGTCATCACATTCCTTTGCACCTGGTTTCTTTGGTAGTGCTATAAACGTGGATTTAATCAGGTCACTGGGAATATAACCACTGTTGTAAATGTCACTCAGTAACTTGGTTATTACTTTTTATTCCTGTCTCCTCTAGTGCCTCTATTTCTTCTATTGTTATATTACCAGGCCCAGTCGCTTTTCCTTTCTTCATGTGTTTGATGGCATCTATGATTTCATCTTCAAGTATTGGTGGTCCATCACAGTTTTCAGTATCTGGTGTTAATTCTGGTCTTTCTCCTCCATATAGCTCACCGATGTACTCTAACCACCTGTCCACAATGTCTTCTTTTCGCATTAACATTTATCTTCTTTGATTTCAGGCATCCTGTGTTATATTTGGTTTTCCTGCCTGTGAGTTCATTAATTCGTTTGTGCGTGTTTTTGTTGTCTTTATTATGAGAGTCCTCTATCTGTCTGCACTGTTCATTTAACCACACTTCTTTTGCTTCTCTGCATTTGCGTGTTATTTCTTTACTTATCTTGCTATATTTTTCCTCGTTATTTTTACTCCTCCTCCTCTTGTCCATCAGTCCTAAGATGTCGTCTGTCATCCATTTATTTTTAGGGGCTTCTTTTTTCGGTGGTATTATCTCCTTAACAGTTTGGTGTATAGAATCTCTTAACATTTCCCATTGTTCATCTATACTTTCATCTTTGCTATTGCATTGTATCTATTTGTTATAATAACTTTGTATTGTTCTCTCAGTTCTTGGTCATTTTTAAGAAGTTCTGTATTCAGTTTGATGTTTCTCACATTTCTGCCTGCTTTCTTTAGCTTTATTCTAACTTTTCCACAGAGTGGATCATGGTCACTATTGCAGTCAGCTCCTGGCATGGTTTTTGTTGTCAGTGATGCATTGCGGTATCGTTTGTTGATTAATATGTAGTCTATCTGGTTAAATGTCTTTTTGTCTGGGCTGCACCACGTTGCCAGTCTTCGAGGATGTTGTTTAAACCAGGTGTTTCCTACAACCGTGCTGTGTATTCTTGCCCATTCAATTAATTTATAACCTCTGTCCTTCCTCTCCTCCAGTCCATAGTCATCAACGATGTCTGAAGTTCTTCCTTTACCAACTTTGGCATTAAAATCTCCCATGACTATGGTAACTTCATGTGACTTTGTGTGTTTTAAGGCTGTCTCTATGTCATTATAAAATAGCTGTACATCTTCTTCAGAACTTTCAGATGTTGGAGCGTACACTTGTATAATATTTATGTTTATTGGTCGTCCTTTCAGTTGGGTTAGCAGGACTCTGTCCGAGATGTTCAAATATCTTACAATTGTCCTTGCCGTTTGTTCATCAAATATAATTCCTACTCCTCGTTCATATTTCTCACTTCCTGCATATATTATTGTATATTTATCAGAGTTTATCTTCCCTGCACCTGTCCATCTAACTTCACTCATTCCTAATATGTTGATCTTCATCCTTTCCATTTCCTTCTTTACATTTTCTAATGTTCCAGCCTGGAACAAAGGTTATAAAGGCGAAATAGCATTCATATGTGTGCAAGAATCAGCTGATTCAGTCAAACAAGGCAAAAGCTGGTGCAAATTTCGATTTTGGTTGAGAGATAGTTAGATCTTGCCTTGTCTTGTGACATCTCCCTGTAACTATGAACTGGTGTTGTTTGCAGTCGATGCTGTGACGATGTTGAGGCGCAACATGGTATCGGAGAGGGAGCGGGTTATGGCAGTTATTTTTTCGGTTCCGGAGTGCACGTAAAAAGCAGGGAGTATGCAATACTTCTTTTGCAGACTCCACCACCATGGGGACTATGGCGATCCCTGCCCCGTTATCCAGGCCAGGCCTGTTACTAGGGGTATCAACGGAGAGGTGGGACAGGGTCTTGGTCAGCTATGGTTTGCTAACCCTGACGCTAGCTTATCAGTTATGAGTCTCCGACTGCCTCATCTGACAGGGTCTTGGTCAGCTATGGTTTGCTAACCCTGACGCTAGCTTATCAGTTATGAGTCTCCGACTGCCTCATCTGACAGGGTCTTGGTCAGCTATGGTTTGCTAACCCTGACGCTAGCTTATCAGTTATGAGTCTCCGACTGCCTCATCTGACAGGGTCTTGGTCAGCTATGGTTTGCTAACCCTGACGCTAGCTTATCAGTTATGAGTCTCCGACTGCCTCATCTGACAGGGTCTTGGTCAGCTATGGTTTGCTAACCCTGACGCTAGCTTATCAGTTATGAGTCGCTGATTGGCTCATCAGACGGTGTCTTCACCCCTGGAGTGTTAGATAAAAGCCACTGCTCTTATACTTTTATAATGGTCTTTTTGAAGTCAATCTGGTGTAACAAAGTTTTTACAGATAATTCAGATAAGTCCACTGTGGCCTATTGTGAAACATAAAAAGTTATTGAACGGTTAGTTTATAAAATAATTGATAGTTACAAGAAAATGTCTGCAATAGTTGAAAAAAAAAACTCAAGAAAACATCGTTGACTGAAAAGATGATTGTGTACACGAGAGAGAGAGAGAGACAGAGAGAGAGAGACAGAGACAGACAGAGCGAGAGCGAGACAGACAGACCAAGAGAGAGAGCGAGAGAGCGACAGAGCAAGAGAGCGACAGAGCGAGAGAGAGAGAGAGAACGAGAGACAGGGCGAGAGAGAGCGAGTGAGACAGATCGACAGCGAGAGATAGAGCGAGAGACAGAGCGACAGATAGAGAGAGCGAGCGAGACAGAGCGAGAGAGAGAGAGACAGAGCGAGAGAGAGGAAGAGAGAGAGAGAGAGAGCGAGAACGAGAGAAAGAGAGAGAGAGAGTTTGACTGAGAGCTAAGTTAAGTGTAGATCGAATTACGTATTTTAATTCTTTTACGTCCGTCAAGTTACAAGCGAAGGCTTTCTATCAGGAAGAAAGGGAGAAAAAATGTATATTCACGCGTGTGACAGACAGACAGACAGACAGACAGATAGATAGATAGATAGATAGATAGATAGATAGATAGATAGATAGATAGATAGATAGATAGATAGATAGATAGATAGATAGATAGATAGATAGATAGATAGATAGATAGATAGATAGATAGATAGATAGATAGATCTTTGTCTTTGTGAGATTCTGCACATGGTCTTGGCTATACATTCAAAATGTGAAATCCAATTCATGGAAATATCATAGAACTGACCGAAAGTTTTGAACGAGCTCTAAACAACCAGATAATCGCACGATTCAACTAAGGGACGCTACTACGATTATTTTTCTTGGAGAAAACTCGACAATCAATCAATCAGTCAAGTGCCGTGCCGCGTGGCGTAGGCGATCATTTCTCCACAATTCCCTGTCTTTTTATTTGATTATGAGATCAGCCGGTGACTTTCTTCCTAGCCACACTGACAGCCCATCCAGTAATTTCTCTCTCTCTCTCTCTCTCTCTCTCTCTCTCCTCTCTCTCTCTCTCTCTCTCTCTCTCTCTCTCTCTTCCTCTGTCTCATCTTCCCTCATTTTTTCCAGTTGCCACACCGTGTTCAAATTTTCTTCTTCTCAGAAAATGTCCTACAAATCTTGCTTGTCTGCATCTGATCTTTGCTGTAATTTGCCTTTTAACTCCAGCCTCTCTTAAGACTTCGTTGGTTTTCTTAGCTGTCCATGATACTTTCAGCATCCTTCTTATGAACCACATTTCCATGGCCTCTATTTCTCGCTGTACTCTCTTATTCATTGACCTTGCTTCACATCCATAAAACAAAATTGGCTCGATGTAACATTTAAGTACTCGGAATCTTGTTTCCATTGATATGGATCTGTTGTACAAGATGTTTCTCATTTTCTGGAATGCTGACTTGGCCTGAGACATCTGCTTTTTATTTTCATTGTGACATTTCCCATCAGCTGTTATAATTGTTCCTAAGTACTTGAAACTATAAATTTGTTTCAGTTCTGTGCCATTGATGGTAATACTACATTTTGGTGGTATTCTTTTCTTTGAGACGTCCATCACTTCAGTCTTCTTTTTGTTCAGGCTGAGACCTTTACTTTTACTTTCACAAACCATGATGTCCAGAAGAGCCTGTAGCATCCCTTCACTTTTAGCAATCAGAACTGTGTTGTCTGCATATCTTAATTTGTTAAGGCTGTATCCGTCAACTGATATTCCTGGCAAGCTCTCTACTTTTCTCATTATGTTTTCGCTATCCAAGGAAAAGAGGTCAGGAGATAGAACACATCCTTGTCTCACTCCCAGTTTTATGTTTTGGAATGCTCCTATCTGGTTCTCAACCTTCATTGCTGCTGATTGCTGCCAGTATATGTTTTTGATGAGTTTCAGATCTTTCCCATCTATGTTTATGTCTTCCAGCATTCTTATAATTTCTGTGTGTCTCACTTTATCGAATGCTTTATCGAATGTAGTCTATGAAGCATAAGTATAGGTCCGTTTTTATTCCTATTGATCTTTCCATTAACGTTCTCAGTATATATATATATATATATATGGCATTACTTGTGCCTTTTCCTTCGACGAAGCTGCACTGTTCTTCAGCGATTTCTGGTTTTATTTTGCCCCTGACTCTTCTCATGACAATACGAAGCAGGATTTTGGTAACATGGCTCATAAAACTAATGCTTCGATGGTCTTCACATTCAACTGCACCTTGTTTCTTTGGTAGGGTAATGAAAACTGATTGCAAAAGG
Source organism: Achatina immaculata (assembly GCA_009760885.1). Classification (NCBI taxonomy): domain Eukaryota; kingdom Metazoa; phylum Mollusca; class Gastropoda; order Stylommatophora; family Achatinidae; genus Lissachatina; species Lissachatina immaculata. The sequence continues at coordinate 31,547,350 of CM019693.1, read as the reverse complement.
TCTGATGAGACATAGTTACTGATATAGATGCCATTCAGCAATCTGGTAATTATTTCTATGCCAATCTCTCCTAATTATTCATTCATTTGCATGTCCCTTGCGGAACTTTGCCTCCCAAACAGCACTCCTGTAGGCCTCTCGGTTGTGAGCAAGACGGCCTGCTGCTGTTGCATCCATTTCCAGATCGTCAACGATGTCTTGCAGCCATCTTCGTTTTGGTCTTCCTCTTTTTCTTTTTCCCATTATGTGTCCTTCCAATACGGTCTTCTCTTCTTCTTCTTCGTTCGCTTCTACCACCAAAACCGCACTGTGATCCTACTGAATTTACGCCTGTGGTCCTCGTTAGGTCCCGTGGTCTCCTGTATGATCCCCGAAAGGACCACACGAGATCCACGAGAGGACCACGAGGGCTGCAGAGTATCACAGGGCTTTAGCTTGTATTCTTGGTGAGTCTCGGAAGCGGGATTGCGTGACACCGTGGTTTTCATTGCACCAGTTTAGTCTAGGGTTGGACTTTCTCTCCGGAAGACCTCGACGTGTTTAGGATATCAGTGCATCCCCACTGGGTGAGAGGTAGTCCACACAGACCAGAGTTGGACCTTCTCACCGGAAAACCTCGACGTGTTTTGAGATACCCATGTATCACCGCCGGGTGAGAGGTGGTTGCCCATCCAGTCCAGAGTTGGACTTTCTCACCGGAAAACCTCAGCGTGATTAGGATACGCAAACATCCCCGCCGGGTGAGAGGTGGTTGCTTATCTAGACTGCCCTGGTCCAGTGTCTCCGACTTCAGCATTTTGTGGTCGTGGCCGCTACCCTTCCTAGTTGTGACAAGGATGGAGCTTTTGTCCAGGAGGACGAATCCTCACCACTAGTGACTTCCACCCCTGGGTTGACCGGTTTAGGCATATTATCCCAGTATGGGCATGTTTGGGACGTGACCGACCTGTAGAGCAGAGGTACTGTGACATGCGTAGCCTTCAAGATTCACCCCTGGTGTGAGCTGGTTTAGGCATAATTCACCAGTATGGGTGTATATCAGGCGTGACCGACCTCTAGAGCGGAGGTGGCATGACATGTCTAGCCATCAAGTTCCACCCTGGTGTGTGCCGGTTTAGGCATATTTCACCAGTGTAGGTGTATTTCGGACGTGGCCGGCCTCTAGAGCAGAGGCGCCGTGGTATGTGTAGCTCTCGCAGCGATACTACTGGACATACCGATTAAATTTCACTTTATCCTTTCCACCACCTTTTCACATCGGCGCCGCGCAGCAACCTTTATTTCTTTTCCGCATTTTCTTCCTTGACCGGGAGGAGCTTCACTCCACGCGCCAGCAGTGTCACGGTCTTCTCTAGATTATCATGGCGTTTAATGTGTCCGAAATATTTCAGTTTTCTCTCTTTAATCCTCTTTACTAGCCAGACTTCTTCAATATTAAGCTCTTGTAGTATAGATATATTTGTTCTTTCTTGTGTCCACGATATCTGAAGAATTCTTCTGTAGCATTTAAAAGCATTCATGTGTTTCTCAGCTGTTTTATTAAGTGTCCAGGTCTCACAGGCATATGTTGCGATGGGAAAGATGCATGCCCTTAAAAATCTTATTTTTGTGGTTCTGTCTGCTCCTTTCCACAGATTCTTTATTTGTTTTACTTTCTGAAGAGCGATAGTTGTCCTCCTTTTAATTTCCCTCATTGTATCTCCATTATTAGTTAGTAGTGATCCAAGATATTCAAAAACTCTCCACTTCTTCCAGTTTTTCCTCATTGATACATATATCAGCTGCCTTGTTTGTTTTGTCAGTTGTCATCACTTTAGTTTTCTTTGCATTAAGATAGAGGTTCTGCTCTTTGCTGTTCTTGCGGACTGACATAATTAGTTTTTCCATTCCTTTTTGTGTTGTGGACAGCAATACTGTGTTATCAGCATATCTAATCTCTGGTATTTCATAACCTCCTAATGCTTTCAATTTTTCCTTGGTGATTTTATCTGGTCCTGTGTTTTGTTGTTCTTCATTTGTCTGATGGCTTCTTTCACTTCTACTTTTAATATGAGAGACCCTTCATTATTATTTCGTATATCTATTTCGCTTCTATTGTTCTCATGTAGTTCTCTAATGTATTCGCTCCACTTGCCATTATTTCATCACTGTTCATTAATGTATGAAAAAAAAAATTGAGACTTCAGGCAACCAGTCTTGTGGTATGCCCTTTTGTTTGTTAACTCCTTTATTTGTTTGTACATATCTCTTGCGTTTCCATGATGGTGTATCTCTATTTCACTACATTTCTTATTTAGCCACTCTTCTTTAGCTTTATTGCATTTGTGTCTTATTTCTTTATTTATTTTGTCATATTCATCTTTATCTTCCTTAAGACCTCTTCTCCGATCCATTAGTTGCAAAATTTCTTATATCATTCAACCTTGTTTAGCATGTCGTTTATTTGGAGGTAGGATTTCGGCAAATGTTTGCTGAATAGAATCTTTAAGCATATTCTTTTGTTCAATCGTTTCAGTTTTCTTTATAGCTTTATACCTATTATGTACTATGGTCCTATATTGTTCTTGTACTGCCTTATCTTTCTGTAATAGCTCTCTGTCTAGTTCTTTGTTTTTAGCTGCTACTTTTAAACTCTTTAGCCTGATTCTCACTTTTCTTACAACTGGTATGTGGTCACTGTTGCAGTCTGCGCTTGGTCTTGTTTTCGCGGATATTAGTGAGTTCCTTAATCTTCCTTAATCTTCTGGTGATCATAATGTAATCTGTCTGGTTACGTATGTTATTATTTGGGCTTTTCCATGCCAACTGTCGCCTTGGGTGTTGTTGAAACCAAGTATTTCCTATTATTTTATTCTTTTCTGCCCACTCAATCAACATCTCTTTTCTTTTGTTTCTGACTCCTAGTCCATACTTGCCAGTGGCTTCATTGTCTTGTTCAGTCCCTACTTTCGCGTTTAAATCACCCAGCACAAAGTTTACTTCCCATGGTTTGCACTGTTTCATTGCCATGTCTAGATTGTTGTAAAATTCTTTTATCTCATCATCAGAGCTTTCTGAAGTTGGTGAGTATACTTGGATGAGATTTGTGTCTATTGGGTGGCCTTGTAATTTAACCATTAACACTCTGTCTGATATGCACCAGAAACCTTCCACAGTTCTTGCTGTCTTCTTATCTAATATTATGCCAGCTCCATTTCTACACTGGTTTCCCCTGAATATATTATTGTGAAGTCTTTATGATCTCTGCTTCCTACTCCAGTCCATCTCATTTCACATAAACCAAGGATGTTAATTTCCATTCTTTTCATTTCTTGCTCGATGTTTTCCAAGTTCTGTTAGTGTTCTAATGTTCCATGTTGCAGTTACTGTGGTGTTACTTGTGTTTTCTTTGCGTGCAGTAGTTGGTATCACCTGTCGCACGTGATAGTTCCTACCGGACGAGGTGGTTCTACAGGAACCCTCATTAACGTCGTTATGATTCAAAGAATTGTGGATTGTCATGATTGTTCTTGGGAATGTACAGTGTTGGTTTCCCCTTGCCTTCCACCGGTTTGTTTATGGTTTACTCCACTAGCCTTTGACTCTGGCCAGAGCCTACCCTACAAGGCAGGAGGGGGTTTGAAATCAGAGTTTTCCTTCTCCTATATGAGCTACCAACCAAGACTAACGAGTCTCATCTACTCGAAGCGTCTGGTTTTCAGGCGTCAGATACTTGTCTTTCGCCCCTTCTCCTGTCAGTTTAAACAGTTTCGCCACGAGACGGCCAGGAGCTGGACTGTCAGAGGCTATTTGAGACGCACGCCTTGGAGACATTTAATTGGAGTGGAGAGCTTATCCTCCACCCCATCTCCGGCTATTACAGTCCTTAGAACCGAAAACTCGACGCTGAACTGAAAATGAGGCCGCGTAGTTTTGGTCCTCATAGGACAGGTCGGACATCGTCAATCCGGACATAAAAAAGAGGTTTGGAGAAAAGGGGGGGGGTGTTTATTTACTTTGTACTTCCCTGGACAGCAAAAATAACTAATGAAGAATGTATGAGAAGAGCTGGAGAGACAAAAACCTTGCCAAAAAGATAAGAGAGAGACAATGTACTTTCATAGGACATGCAATGAGAAGAGGGGGCATTGAAAATATTATAATAACAGGAAAAATAGAAGGAAGAAGATCAAGAGGAAGACCAAGAGAAATGATACTGGACAGTCTGACGGGATGGTGTGAGAGGAGATCACCAACTGAACTGATGGCCTGCATGAAAGATCGTGTACTCTGGAGAAGCATAATAGCCAACGCCAGTCGGCACGGCACCTGATGATGATGATGACTTCCCATTCTTCACTAGTCTGTTTGTGTTTTTTTGTATTAGGAAAGTCAAATGTTTTAAAACTTCTTTTCCTAATTCTGTTTTCTTTTTTTGGTCTCAATTTTTTTCCCCTATTCTTGCTCTGGGATTATTATTATTACTATTATTATTATTATTATTATTTTCTATATTTCATTGAAAGTCCATAGATCAAACTTTTGTTTATATTTACCTGATAAGTCTGTATCGTGTGTTTAAAAGAAAAAAGTCGCGTATAAGGCGCATAAAGGTAGAAGCACAAAGTGTCAATAGTGCTGTCATATGGTGTATTACGCTCGCGTTATATGCGTTACAGTACGGCACACAGGCAGCAGCGATCATGGCTTTTGTTCTAGTATCGAGAGATTTAAACTTCTGTATGAGCTGAAAGTTGTTTTCCACTAATAATATGGCGGTCGCGTTTATTATGAAATTTTTCTTGTGGTCTTACCATTACTGTATAAGAGTTAATATGTTCTTAGGCGAAATCCTAGTTACAGCTTGATTGTATCAACCTGTCTATAATATGTTTACGGATATAGTCTTCTTCTTCTTCTTCTTCCTGAAACTGTGAGAATGATGTGGGGTTTTTTTCCAGCTGATGCGGTGAGGATGTTGAGGCAGAGCATCATATCGAACTGGGGGCAACTTATAGCGGTGTTTTTTTTTTAAATTTCAATCTCTGGGATGAGCACAGTTACAAAGGAGGTTTTGGGGAGGGGGGGGGCGTTGGTTTGCAATGCATCTTTAGTAGACTCCATCGCTACTTGGGTTATGACAATCCCTGTCCCGTTAGTTAGGCTAGTCTTTTTTACTGATTGGTGGGGTGGGGAAATGGATTGAGGGAGGGGGGAGGTACAAGTGGGGAGGTGGGACAGGGTCTTGGTCAGCTAATCTTCTTTCCCTTACATGTTAAGTGTTTTTATATAATTTCGAAGCTAGCCAAAGAACTCTTCCCAGTGATTGCTCCTTATTATCTCTGGTGTCCGAGCTTTATGTCCGTAGAGAAATGTGTGAGAATCCCGCCTCTTATGCTCAATGTCTTATAACACACACGCACACACACACACACACACACACACACACAATGTAGTCACGTGATTGTGGAAGCATTTTAAAAATTGTCCACGGCCAGTCATAGGGGAAGAACCTGCGACAGGACAGCCACGGCTGCACGTGTCGGTATCTTTAACGGGAACCATCTAAAATATGTGGAAACGCACTGATAACTGATGAGATGGGGAATACCTTGACAGAGACAGAGGAAATTCTAGAAAGATGGAAGGAATATTGCAGAGGAATGTATGAAATAACTGAATGTGGAAGCAGAAATCAACAGTGTGAATTATTATTGGAGGAGAAAGAACCCGAACCGACTATAGTAACTAGAAGTCTGTGAGTTGTTAGTTTATGGTAACTAGAAGTCTGTGAGTTGCTGGTTTATAGTAACTACAAGTCTGTGAGTTGTTGGTTTATAGTAACTAGAAGTTGGAGGAGAAAGAACACGAACCGACAATAGAAGAAGTTTTATAAGGAATAAAGAATCTGAAAAATGGTAAATCATAAGGTTATAATGAGACAAAAGCTGAATTTATTAAAGCAGGAGAAAGGAGTGTGCAACAATCTATCATGCACTATGTAAAAAGATATGGCATTCAGGTATTTGGGCAAAAGAATGGAAAAGAACTATATTCATACCACTGCCAAAAAAGAGTAACCTGAAATTATGCACAAACTACAGAACCGTTGCCCTGATTAGTCATGCCAGTAAAATTCTGTTAAAAATCATAATGATGGGACTTCGTAAGAAAATACAAGAAGAAGTCCAAGCTGAGTGCAGGCAAGGAAGAGGATCAAGAGATCATATATTCAATATAAGATTAATAATAGAGAAATGCAGAGAGTTTAATGTGAATCTATATTTAGCCTTTATAGACTACTCAAGGGCATTTGATTGTGTACAACACCAGAAACTGTGGTAAATAATGGGAAAAAATGGGATTTCCAACACATTTGATACAATTAACATCACTGCTGTATCTAGACCAACAAGCAGCAGTAAGAATAAATGGTGAAACAACAACTTGGTTTAACATAAAATAAGGGATCCGTAAGGGGTGCATATTGTCACCTTACTTATTTAAATTGTATACTGAAAATATAATGAGGAATGTTAGAGAAGATGTAGACAAAGAATATTACGATGCCATAACAATTGGAGGTTAAGAAATACCAGAGATTAGATATGCTGATGACACAGTGTTACTATCCACAACACAAAAAGGAATGGAAAAACTAATTACGTCAGTCCGTAAGAACAGCGAAGAGCAGAGCCTCTATCTTAATGCAAAGAAAATTAAACTG